>JAHHUM010000969.1:0-89168 GCA_036173005.1 Crenichthys baileyi
AGGCGAAAAAGAAAATTCGGAGAAGGATGTTTAAGTGTGGGCACATCATGATATAATAGCTTCTTACTGCTCTGTACTTCTTTTGACATCATTGTAACATACCTCAGTGATACTGAAAATATCTAAGTCAGACCTCTTCCTGCAGTAATGACTTCTACGCCGAAGAGTATTATTGTCAGCGTAATCTGGTAGAACTTATCTGTTGCAGTCACTGATTAAAAACTATTACATTTTTGAGTCTCTGATCAAGCTGAAAATCGGCAAGAGAAGAAGAAGAATAAAAATAAACTTTATTGTCCGTCAGTGGAGAAATTCAGGTGTACCAGCAGCAAAGTTACAGGCAGGTTGAAGCATGCAGATTCACAAAATGGTAAAAATTAAAAAACAGAAAGTAGTAATAAGAGACTGTATAGTAAGGGACAAATTTACAGCATAAGAAATTAAACTGTGCTGTTTTCTAAAACGGTACTCAGATTCCAAGAAGTGTGCTACTTTCTAGGATTATTAAAAAAAAATTACAATTTTGACTTGGTTTAACATACAGAACATTTACAGATCTGCTACTTTCAGTCTTTGTCTTCTAGCCTTCATCACCTGTAAGGGGAACTGCTTCTTTCCCTCTTCCTTTCTTGTTTATCCACTTGCGTCATCTATTTTTGGCCCCTCATGTTTCTCGCTCTTCAAGCTGTTTTCATCTGCCCTGAGCACCCTCTCTTCTCCCCCCTTTCTTTTCTCTTTTTTTCTAAGCATACTTCTCCTTCTCATTATTTTCTTCAGCTACACTCTGTGTCATTCTCCTGTCTGAGCTTTGAAATTTTCCCCGTCTTTCTACCCCGCCCCCCCATCCATGACCACGTTCCAAATTTAACCCCTCACCCACTCCGGTGCATTCCATCAGCTTAATAAACACACACGTGGTACCAAACATGAAACGACCTTTCCTCCGCTCTCCTTCTCTTTCCTCACATATCTCCATCTACACTCCACCCTCTCCTCCGTCTCTCCCTCTCCGTGAACGGCAATAACAAGTTGGAAAAATGAAAGTGGGGTGACAACTGCGAGTCCCCTTTCTGCATCCCCTCCAGGGCCAGTGTGAAGTTTTCAGTTTGATTGAAGGCCTCTTTTCTGTGGTGTGCGGTGTGAAAGCTGTCCTAATTGAATGATAAAGTGCCCTGAGATGGAGTCCAGTGAATAGCCAACAATGGCCAGCCTGTGTGTGGTAGAGGGATTTTGGTTCACATCCAGCCTCTGCCTCTCTGCTCCGAGAGGGGGGCTATTATAACGCTCTCTGCTGGACTCGATCACGTGATGCTGCCTTGCTCTCCGCTGCTCACCCCCTCCTCCCAGTGCATCCCACCCGCCCTTTGCTGTCTCCCTCCCGCCCCAGCGTGGGCCAGCCAATCCGTTCTCATTGCTGCCTTCTCTTCAGTGTGCCAGTTTGGTTGGATGCGCTCATATCTCTGTTTGTGTGTTTTTTAGTGTCTGTGTTATTATATATGGAATCCCTACTCTTGGAGAAAGTTCAGTCAGCTGTTTTACTTTTCTTTGTAACTCATAAACAAATTAAATGACATATTTGTATGTGATGAACGTAGATATTTTTTCAGATTAAGAAAAAATTTACAAATTTTACCATCAGCCTGTATTTTGCACTGATAAAGCAACTACATGCACAAACTCTAATAATACAAATGAGTCAAAAGAGACATGGCCCCCACAAAAGAGGTGTCACTAGAAGCATAGGAAAGGATTCTAAGGGTGTATTCACACCTACCAGGTCTGGTCCGCTTTAAACGGATCAGAGTTCTTTTCCACCCTTGGCCCAGACCTTTTGTGCAGGTGTGAACATATTCAAGCAAACCCTGGCATGAACCAAATTGGACGGACTCTGGTGCGGTTCGCTACTGGTGTGACTACGAACCAGCCTCAATCCGATCCAACTACAGGAAACGTGCTTTTTTTGGACTTAACGAGCCACCATAGTGTATGTTGTGAATTGTAAATGCACTGAAGTCATTCCTGATCCGCAGTCTTTTGCTTAGCAACGCTGGTGCCAGCATGTTGTGGGCCAGCATGTTGTTGGTCATCTCCTTCGACTTGCAGCTTGCGTTCTCGTTTGCCGTTCCTGCATTGAATGAGCTGCTCTTGACACTTACAATGAATGTGCAGCTGTAATAACTGGACAAATATGCAGAACAGAAATGCAACAAGCATTACATCCATGATATCTATCTGGGTGTGTGCTCTGTCCTGCCCTAGTCTATACTCTTTTTGTTTTAAATATTTTTGTGGCAATAGTGGCCTTTATTTTTCTTTTTTTTTTTATAAAGTTGACAACAGGAAGTGTGGTGGAGAGAGGACGAAGACATGCAGCAGAGGTCTCCAGGTCGGGACTCAAACCTGGGAGGGCTGCGTCGAGGACTCAGGCCTCCATATATGGGTCTTACGCTCTACCGTTACACCATGCCTCTGTCCTATTTATTTCTGCCCAAGGGGAACAACAATCGTCACACGCGTGACTTTGTTTATAAGTTATAGATTACTTGCATAAAGTACAATGTGAAAGCAAACCACACCAAGCAAAAAAAAAAAAAAAGTAAAGTCCACTTTTGGTACGGACCAAATAAGCAGACCAACTGACTTTCATGGTGTGAATATCCCCTAAAGTTCTTTCAAGAAGGTAAATTAACACAGAATGTAGCCAAAAATATTGTTTGTTTTCCAACAGATATAAAATAAAGCTGAACAAAAGAAACACAGTGTTTGTGACTAGGGAAACACTGATCAGAATAATGTGCCCAGTTATAATTTTGATCTGCAAATACAGATTTTAGTACGGAGGCAGATACGTTTCAAATCATCCAAGCCTGTATTTTCGGTGTGAATATCTATACATTACGATGTGAAAGTTCCAAAACAGAAAAGCTGAACGCGTACAGCTAAATATTTACTTGAACCAAAAAGCCACATACATGGTGGCTAAATCTATTTGAGGTTGTGTGTAAAAGTTTCACCAGCGGAAAATGTTCACATAATTTTGCTCTAAATGTGAAGTTGCAGAAAATAAATAACAAATGGGCAATTTTACAGGCTAGTGTTTGGTTATTTTTAGTTTTGACTGCTTTCTGGTCTGGAGTGCTGCTAACTGAATTAACTACTGTAGCCTAGCATGTTGTGCCAATTTACGTTAGTCCGACTGCGCATTTTTACTTTAATTCCAGCGTACTCATAATAAGCAGTGGTATTCTGTCGGTGTTTGTTACTTTGCTGATCAAAAGAAGAAAAAAGCTTATAATGACTTACCTCGGCTTGGTTTGCCTTTAAGAATGGCAGAGATGAGGGCCGACCAGAAAACCCAGGCCAAACTAGAGCTCTTACTGTGATTGGTTTGGTTCATTGCCATGACAACGCCCCTCCCCTCACCTGCTCCCCCCTCCTACTCACAACTGGGTTTTAATACAAACAAGGATTGTTTGAGAAGTTGCAGGAAGAGAGTTGAGCACCTGAGAGAGGAGAGGTGAGCATGCATAGCAACAGATTTGAGAAGTTGTGCTCACTGACCTGTAGTTGAAGTGGGAAAATTGACACAAGTTAAACAAAATGTAAACACGTGGTGAATTATTAGTTTGTAGCTGTTGCTTTATTTATGCAAATGTAATTTTAAGCATTTATTTTTTTGTTCTGCAACTTCACACGCCCGCGAGGGGACGTGGGGGAATTCTTTTCTTTTGCGTCCCCACTCAATACTTTTGGGTTCACTAGCAATAGTTTTGCGTTACCACATAATACCTTTGTGTTCCCTCGCAAAAGTTGTTTATCACCTTGAGAAAGCTGTGCATTTTGGAAAAGCAGCACACATGACAAACTGCTCACAAAAGAAACAGCACTGATATTGCATTGGTATGGTTTATTTGTCAAATGCAGGTTAACACTGTCAACAATGCAATGAAATGCTTGGGATAAGAAGAACCGTTCAACTCACTATAAGAACAAAAGCACTAATGGCGTGCAATAAAAAAAGTACTCATTGTGCAGCAGCGATAAGCTAATAAAGTGTCACAAATGTGGTTTAGTGCAGTATTATTGTCCAGAGTTCAGTAGTCTGACAGCTTGTGGATAATAACTGTCTTTAAGTATGATTAAATATCCTTTTATTTAAGGCCGATTTCAAAATAAAACTCAAGAAATCTAAGAAACTTGTGTAGCGTTCGTTCCATTTTTGCAGTTGTCTGGTTTGGAAACTATCCCACAAAGTATTGCGAGATAACGCAAAGACTATTGCGTGGGAACGCAAAAGTATTGCGAGCGAACGCAAATGTGTACTGTGGGGACACAAAAGAAAAAAAAAATCTCCCCCATGTCTCTTCGGGGTCTCCATAGTAACATACTAAACTAAAATTTTAACTAAAAATTTTACATATAAGCTCAAACTGATTTTGCATGGATGTGAGTTTTTGGTACAGGTAAATATTTAGCTGTACGAATTCTGATTTTTTGCGGTGCACCTGCTCACTTCTTAATGCTCAGTGTCCACATCTAAAATACCAGCTCGGATGATTTGAAACAATCGGTATCTGCCATGTGACCGTGTCCCAACTTGTGGGGACTGTGTCGCATTTTTCACTCCTGTCCCGGTGTCCCTCAAACAGAAACAATGCCCCGCATTTGACTGGGTCAAATTCTGATAAGTCAAAAAATTATTAAATTCAGTTCAATTCAGTTTTATTTATATAGCGCCAATTCACAACACATGTTGTCTCAAGGCACTTCACAAAGGGTTTGGAATGTGCGGGGTTGTTGGGGAGGTTAGATTAAACTACTGAGTGTTAGAGTTTTGCTATTTTAGAATGGGCTATGTGTAGAGGAACTAAGTAAAATCATAAACTGATAAAGTTTGTCCATCTATAGCCAGTTTAGGCTAAGCCTGACTCCCCCTTACTCCATCCAACATGGAGGGAGGAAGGCAGAGTTAAAAATAATTGGAGAGTGTTGTTTCCTGTTGCATTGTGTGAAAGGTTTAAAATGGCCTAAGTCAATTCAGTCGAATCATACAGATTTCAAGTCAGGTACAGTACAGACCAAAAGTTTGGACACAACTTCTCATTCAAAGAGTTCTCTTTATTTTCATGACTATGAATATTGTAGCTTCACACTGAAGGCATCAAAACTATGAATTAACACATGTGGAATTATATACTGAACAAAAAAGTGTGAAACAACTGAAAATATGTCTTATATTCTAGGTTCTTCAAAGTAGCCACCTTTTGCTTTGATTACTGCTCCGCTCACTCTTGGCATCCTGTTGATGAGCTTCAAGAGGTAGTCACCTGAAATGGTTTTCCAACAGTCTTGAAGGAGTTCCCAGAGATGCTTAGCACATGTTGGCCCGTTTGCCTTCACTCTGTGGTCCAGCTCACCCCAAACCATCTCGATTGGGTTCAGGTCCGGTGACTGTGGAGGCCAGGTAGGCTGGCGCAGCACCCCATCATTCTCCTTGGTCAAATAGCCCTTACACAGCCTGGAGGTGTGTTTGGGGTCATTGTCCTGTTGAAATGTTAATGGTCCAACTAAACACAAACCGGATGGAATAGCATGCCGCTGCAAGATGCTGTGGTAGCCATGCTGGTTCAGTATGCCTTCAATTTTGAATAAATCCCCAACAGTGTCACCAGCAAAGCACCCCCACACCATCACACCTCCTCCTCTATGCTTCTCGGTGGGAACCAGGCATGTAGAGTCCATCCGTTCAGCTCTTCTGCGCCGCACAAAGACACGATGGTTGGAACCAAAGATCTCAAACTTGGACTCATCTGACCAAAGCACAGATTTCCACTGGTCTAATGTCCATTCCTTGTGTTCTTTAGCCCAAACAAGTCTCTTCTGCTTGTTGCCTGTCCTCAGCAGTGGTTTCCTAGCAGCCATTTTACCATGAAGGCCTGATTTACACAGTCTCCTCTTAACAGTTGTTCTAGAGATGTGTCTGCTGCTAGAACTCTGTGTGGCATTGACCTGTTCTCTAATCTGAGCTGCTGTTAACCTGCGATTTCTGAGGCTGGTGACACGGATGAACTTATCGTCCGCAGCAGAGGTGACTCTTGGTCTTCCTTTCCTGGGGTGGTCCTCATGTGAGCCAGTTTCTTTGCAGCGCTTGATGGTTTTTGCGACTGCACTTGGGGACACTTTCAATGTTTTCCCAATTGTTCGGACTGACTGACCTTCATTTCTTAAAGTAATGATGGCCACTCGTTTTTCTTTACTTAGCTGCTTTTTTCTTGCCATAATACAAATTCTAACAGTCTATTCAGTAGGACTATCAGCTGTGTACTGTATCTACCTCCTGCACAACACAACTGATGGTCCCAACCCCATTTATAAGGCTTGAAATCCCACTTATTAAACCTGACAGGGCACACCTGTGAAGTGAAAACCATTTCAGGTGACTACCTCTTGAAGCTCATCAACAGAATGCCAAGAGTGTGCGGAGCAGTAATCAAAGCAATAGGTGGCCACTTTGAAGAACCTAGAACATAAGACATATTTTCAGTTGTTTCACACTTTTTTGTTCAGTATATAATTCCACATGTCTTAAATCATAGTTTTGATGCCTTCAGTGTGAAGCTACAATATTCATAGTCATGAAAATAAAGACAACTCTTTGAATGAGAAGGTGTGTCCAAACTTTTGGTCTGTACTGTACATACATTCCAATTAATCCTAACCATTGAATAGTGAAGTCCGATTCAGTTATTTATTCAAATTGGGTAAAACGTTTTTCTATCTAAGGAAACCCAGCAGATTGCATCGAGTCAGGGACTTGTAGCAGTCACTCCTCCTGGATGAGCATGTAGCGACAGTGGACAGTGACTGGCCTTGACTTTGAAGCAATCCCTCATTCTGAGCATGCATGTAGCGACAGTGGATAGGAAAATTCCCTTTTAACAGAAGAAACCTCCAGCAGAACCAGGCTCAGTGTAAGCGGCCATCTGCTATTCGCTATTCGACTGGAGCATTTCTGCAATGTAAAGAAAGCAGAGCTGCGGTCATCATTACAGAGCTGCATCAGCTGTCAATCAAAATACACAGCAGCGTCCCATGTCATGATCAACCTACCCGCCATGATGCTAGTAAAATAAATAGTAGACTATACAGAATATAATGGAAAGTATGTCACGGAAAGATAATGCAGCTACAACGACTAGAAAACGGTTTATAACTGGGTGAGGCCAATGAAAGGTGACCTCTGAGGGATTTTTATGAAGTTTGCCAAAGTTATTTTTCAGTTTCACATGGTAGAGAGCATGAGGTGAAGCAGCACTGTAAATGTGAGTCTCACAAGAAATGAACAGCTGAAAAAGCCGCCTGCTTATCTATGGACTCATTTTTACTCAAACCCAGAGATGACAGACAAGGTAACAGCAGCCAAGATTACCAGTGTTAAACTTTGAAAGCTTGTAAAGGTTTTTCAAACTTGTGCTAATTCATTGTTTTGCACTAACAGGCAAAGAAAAGATTGATGAACATAATGTGAGAGCTTAGTTAGATTAAAATGTATGATGTCATCATAGTGTTGGCAATTTGTCCCACAATGTCCCTCATAAACATCCTTGTTGTCCTGCATTCAGTTTTTTGATATCTGGTCACCCTAATCTGCCTCCATATTTTAGGTCTCCTGAAGATTTCCCTTTAAAAACTATAAAGAGAACGTGCATCGGGAGGACAGTGATTCAACGCGTCTTTTGAAGCCTTTAACACTCATTGGACTTGTCACAATGAAGCGCGCCAAAACAGCACAGATAGCTATTTCTGTGGCTTTTAGTCAAATACGGTTATTTATTTATGCCATCAGGTGGCATAGCCCACCACAAGAAGCATAAATAAATTACTAACCACACTAAAATGAAATTCATTATACCTTGAACTGTTCACTGTGTAAATATTCTAAACAACTTAAAAATTTTTATATATATATATATATATATAGCTTTGCAGTTCTTTTTATCTTCACTTGAACTACATTTCTTACCGGAATAATCTAATGAGAACTAAAACGCCAGGAAATATCCTTTTTGCCATTGTCCTTATGATGATGAGAAATATATGCATGTGGGTCATGCATATATTTATTAACCTGAAAAGAACAAAAAAAGAAGAATGACCAAAACCAGCATAGAAGAATAGCAACTATAGGAGACAGAATGTAGTGGCATTTGTGTTAAGAACAGGTTCGAAAAGGATCGCTGGTTTCCAGCGTCTTGAAGCATTGGTCGCTAACCGGCTTCTACTGGTGTGCTTTGTTCCATTATAAATAATAGTGACATATATTAAATGCGCATCTAATGTGCGTTTCCCTTATTGTAGGATATAAGAACAACCTCCGAAAAAAAAGGTCTATATATGCAGACAAGTTAAAAATGCCTTAAAATGGAAAATGGAAGTTTCAGATTTTGCTTTAATCTGCAAGTTTGTGCACACAAACAAGGAATTTGATTTCAGTTGCACTTTACTCTCAGTGGAGAAATTTGAAATATAAATATATAAAAAGGGAAAAGTATTTTTTGTTAATATGTATATATAGTGTTTTTACAAATAGAGAAGGTTATGGTTGAATTGTTGCAAATACACATGGTATCGATCGATCTGGGCACTCTGAGTATTAGGTGGTTTTTGCAGTTAGCACTCTGTATCGCTGACCTGAAGGTAAAAGTCTTAATAGTTTGTGTCCAGGATGTGTGGGGTCTGCAGAGATGTTAGCTGCCCATTTCCTGATCCTAGATCTGTACAAGTCCTGGATGGAGGGAAGGTCAGCCCTTATGATCCTCTTTGCAGATCTGGTTGTTCATTTCACAAGCACTTGTCTTTTATTGATAAGGTTGCTTTCATTCTAAATTCATAGTACATGGGGCTGCAAACATAAAAAAGAAGGGGTGGGACATAGGAAATATTGAAAAAAAGACAAGAAAATTAGCAATATCAACTGTAAACATCCGTCTCTGTGTGTCATCTCTAGAGAGCGTTTATAATGATTTTTGCTGCTTTTTTAGCTGATCTCTGAGTTCATTTGAAATAGTCCTCTATAACTTTTTTTGTTCTAAATACAGATTATTTAACAAAGGTCCTAATATTTATTATGATGTCTAGCTCTTGCTTGCCTTATTATACTGTGTCAACTGCTTTATTTAGTGGTTTGTATATGATTTGCAGATCATTTTTTGGTCTTGTCCCTGTTTAGTGTCTGAATATTGTCAGGAATTCACATCTGTTTTCTAATTGAAAGGCTGTGCTACTTCTTACAGTCTGTGCACCAGAGTGTCATGTTTACAGTACAGTGCAGCCGATCAGTGTGGGCAGCAGTTAATACTTTTGCCACTGATACTGATACTAAGTTATTTGGCCTTGCACTGAAGGCTTGCTGTATTGTTTCCCTGTGAAGACAAAAAACATATGTTAATCTTTTTAACTGGATTTTTACAGGAATATTGCTGGCTCCTGCCAAAGGTTTTCTGAAAGAAGTTGTAGACACCCATGCAGCTCTCCCTCTCCTTTGCAGACCTGTTAGTGGCTCATCCATTGTTATTATGGCAGAAAAGTGTATCATTTGGCCTATTTGGCCTGGTCACCTATTAATGGCACAGTTTTGGTCCTCAAAATTCTGTTGTGAACCTTGCAACTTATATCAGCATACAGCTTACTCAGCTTAAATATAAACTGCTAAAAGCTTTGTGTTCTTACCTCATATTACACATTTTGTATGAACACAGTTGGGGTGTCATCGTATTTCCCCAATTCCTAGTAAAGAATGTGGAGTCAATCATGCAGTAATCTTTTACTCATTTAGCATTGGTTTGAAAACGTTACAAGAGCTCCAAAATGGCAACATTTTGGAGCTCTTGGCAAGAGAGCTTAAAAAGCGGCTGCACGATTTATGCACTGTGCATGTCCAGTGGGCACAAATAAGGCAAATAATACATTCTTAAACATACATGTAACACCTGACCCCCCCCCCCCCCCCCCCCCCCCACACACACACACACACAACACACACACACATACACAGCACACACACTTCCTTCACCCACACATGCAGACTTTAAGTAAGAGGTAGTGAGGTGGAAGACCCCCCTCTGGCATCCCAATCATTCATTTCAGTGTGTTTTTATCTCTGGGGGCTGGAAGAAAGAGAAAGGAAAGTGCTGAGTTAAGATGTGTAAATAAATAACTCCTAAACCTTTCTAGTGCACCAAGTTCTTTGCTGAGAAAATGTTTAGCAACCAATAATAACACATCTTTATTGGCTGAGAAGCTAGGTAAATCCAGAAGATGTAAAAATGTAAGTTTTCACTTTGTTAAACCTTGCTTTTAAATCTAAATATTTAGAATCCTCTAATAGATCAGCTGCATGCAGCGGAAAGCAGACTAGGAATGTAACCATGTAAAAATATGGTACTGTAAATATTATGTTCAGTTTTATCATACTTATCAATATAATCACAGTTTGGTTTTCCTAAAAAATTAGTAACTTGTTGGAGCAATATTCCTCGGTCTACCATAAATTAACATCCATAATCAAGAGCTGCTGTGTTTAAAGTGCTGCAACACCTCTGCAATTTAATCTCTGCATCACAGTTTGACGGGCTGATCTCATCATAGGACATTATGTCCGTGATCATACAGCTGATTAAGTGCTCCATTTTGCAGCAGGGACCTTCGTCTTCTCAAGGCTTTTCAGAACCTTGACTATGATGAAACTACAGCTGGTTTAAACCCTGTGCCATTATACGGCAGGTTTTAGTTGGTGTATTTAGTTGCGCTGGTTAGCTGGGTTTTGCTACAGTTTAGTGAGGGGACTATGAGAGCTGTGTGTCACACTTACACACACACTTTGTGTGTGTTTAAGTCATGGCAAAATGTGATCCTGGAGAAACGAACTATTACTCATGGATATTGACCTACTTGGTAAGAGTAGTGATATTTTGCTTGAAGAAACCCTACATGGCTGTATTTACAATCCAAATTACGGGTCAAAACAAAGACTTGTTTGGTCCAAACCATTGGTTCTGAAAATAGTGTGCTCGGCAGAACCAACATTGAACTGAACTGGGGGGCTTGATGATATGTTCACATTATGATCTAGCCCTGTTGGTTTGTATTTTCTCTATTTGGTTCTTTTGTGGTACTCAAATCTTCATGCTGAACATTCGGACTCTCCTTGGACCTCAACAGTTAGAGTTTTTGGTTAGAATTTTGCCAGCACTTTATTTTCTTTTAATTGCAATATATAAAGCACACAGAGTACACCAAATCACATTAATCCCATTAAGATCAGCCAGGGATCCTACAAAGGTTTAATGACACATTACGATTTTTATAATGCCCAGCCTTCATATGGTGTGGCTCTTGTTCAAGTTATTTTCCCTTTAGTGCTGAGGGTGCAGGTTGTGTTTTCTGCCAACCACCTCCACATGACTCTGTTTGGTGTTCAAAGAAACACAAAATTCTGCCTTTTGCTTTCCTCAGAATTAGGTTATCAATTAACATGAAAAACATTGAGCGTTGACATTTGTAAACTGATTCTGAATAATCCATTTCTGCATCACAGTGCATCTAAAAATAGATTTTATCCCCGAATCCTAATAGGAAGCTGTTAATGCTATCCATTATCAGTCATCTTTAGAAAATGAAAAAGTAGATTAGAATACATGCTCATCCGGGAGGAGTGAATGCTACAAGTCATTGACTGGATGCAATCTGCTGGGTTTCCTTAGACAGAAAAACTTTTTATCCAATTTGAATAAATAACCTTGAGACGACATGTGTTGTGAATTGGTGCTATATAAATAAACTGAATTGAACTGAATTGAATTGAATAATTTTGTTACTACTGAGAGATGCTGAGAGTTTGGCATTTGGTACCGATTCCAGTCTAACAAAATTCAAAACTAGGCTTGTGAGAAACAATAAATAAATAATATTTTTTAGCCATTAAGGTATTTTAATACATTATAAGCTTTTGTTATATTTACCCAGACAACTGTCATAAACCCATGGTGCTGTTTAAAACCAACCAGTTGAAAACCCACAGAAGAAGAAGATATCAACAATAACAATGGCAGATTGTAGTGTACTTGTGCTGCTGACTCTTTTAAATCTAAAAAAGATTCTCCAAGAAAGTGCATTTTTTGCCGCATTTTGTAAGCAGGTAGTGTTTGCACATGTTGAGTTTCAAATAACATACCGCCTACTAGTGGGGTGGCGGAGAAATTACACCATCTTTACGTCTGGTGTTGCCTTGTGAACAGAGATTGGACTTAAAATGTTTTCATGTAGACGTGTTAACAGAAACTGAAGAAAAAAATCCTGTTTTTAATGTATTGTTGTATAAACAAGGCCTCAGTAACTGTCTTTGATTTAGTTTCTTAGGTTTCCTATGTCCTACCCCTGCCCTGAGATTTTCAGGGTCCTATTTGATCTTATTTTATAGTTACAAGGTCTACAATATGGAACACCAAGAAGTGTCATTAGCTGACCCATTATGCAGTCTACCTTTACTCATCTTGCTGCAAACATCAGTATACAGCGCCTTTTTGTTGCTTGTTGTCTGTTCTTTTGCTTTATAAGACATTGTTGAAGTTAGAAATGAAGTATTTTCTCCACCAAAAATATTTTATGAGTGTAGCTGCTAGGGTGACATCCTGTTTGAAGTGTGACTGAGAAATTTCATTTTTAGGGCCGTATAGTAATTACATTTTTCTGAGTTCGGTTTAGGTGTCTTAAATTGAGCCAATTCACAGCAAATTCCACCTCAAAGCACTGCATGAGACAAACAGATTCAATTAATATATATAGATACTGTATAGGTAAATGAGTCCAAGCATAAGAGACAGATTCAAAGTCAGTTACATACATTCTAGTTTGATTTGATTATGTCCTATAAGGTTATAATACAATGCAGTCAAATTCAGTTTATAATGCCAGTAGGTAAAACATTGTCTATATCAGGAACTCCAGCCTATTGCATCTAGTCACTGACTGCATCATTACATCTACTTGTTATTTTTATGCTAAAAGAACAAATGTCAATCTGCCAATAATCGTCACGTAAACTCTGATTATTTGATTACTTCATGATTTTCTAACTGCCCTCAGGATTTGGATGAATTACTTCTGGTTCTACTGATGTTCCAAAACGGTGCCTGGATTAGTTCTAATATTTCAGTGTAAAGCCTCTTTAGTTTATATGTAAAATACTTCTTTAGTTTAAAATATTGTCATGCATCAACTATCATGAATGACAATTTTTAGAGAAAATCTGTAAATCAACCTACAACAAGCCCCGATCACATACATTAAATATAAACTGAGCTCCATGTTGTTGTTTTAAATATTGGGATTATCTGGCTTTCTATCTGGCTGTCTCTTTCTTCCTTGATTTTCACCCCGTTTTCCTTCCTTTTTAATTTTCATGTTATATTTTCCTCTCTTTCTACTGTCTCTCTACTTGTCGCTGTCATGTGCGTAAAAGTTTCTGCAGCCTCTGATTTACTGAACATGATCCGGTTTCTAAAAAACATTCTAGGAATGCAAGCTCCCCTCTGCCCATTTTCAAGGCCCTGTTTACGCAAGAATATTAGTTTTACATGACTATGTTAGCCGTCACCACACACACTCACACTCATCTTTATACTTTCCCATAATCCTGATGAACTTTAATCCTTCCACCATGTGTATTTTTTGAGAGAGAACAGTGAGCAGGGGCATTAAGTCAAAACAAGTAACCAATGGAGGAAAATTAGCAGCAGGGATGGGGAAAAAATGAAAATGGCCACAGGTCCATTGAAACCTGTAGATTTCTGTGAGCAAAAGCCCAGGAAACAAAGCCTGTTGTTTTAAGCTGAGCTGACGTTGCCAAACTTAGAGATTGTTTGTTGCTGACCCCATCTGAATCAGACAGAGCCAGCGACAGCACAGGGAAACAAAAGTGGAAAACTCCCAGTGTGTGGATGGACCGGCTCAGACCACGAGCTGCGGGTTGGTGGGCAGTTTGTCCATCAGTGTTCTCATGCATACATGCCTGTAGAGTTAGGTCCTTGTTGGGTATCCAGTACATTTGATTTTTTTTCTTTTGCAGTTTAATGTTTTTTATGGTTAAAAGTCTGCGAGTACAAAACCCTGGCATGTGCATGGTGAACAGTATCTTCCACATGTTAAACTGAATAAAGTGGGTGTTTTGTTTTTGGAATGCGCTGGTGAAGGTGGAATTGGTGTGTGATGTCAGGACAGAGGGGAATCATGCTACTGCTGGGAATATGCCTTGTTTAAGCCCAAGTTTCAACGTGGCTTTTTAGTGTTAAAACAGAGTAGGATAGATTCTCTTACAAGTTCTGGCAGATGTTTAAATCTACAACTTTGCATTACCAGGAAACAAGTCCTGACTCGTCTTCAAAGGCATAAGACAGATTCAGCTATAACAGAAACGCCTTGATTGCCAAAAGTTATGCAGCACAGCACAAAGAGTATATGTCTCTATGTGTTAATACAATAATTCTTATTTAGTTGACTCGCTGTTGTCAGTTTTATGGTCAGAGAGGTTCTGTGAGGTATTCTTACTTTGGTGAGTAATCGAGTGTTTATCCTGCGCTTGTTCCAGCCTACAAGTGAGGCCAGTGGCTGTAAAAGTGTGCATGTTTGTTGTGTCTGTCGGAGCTGTGATCTTTAAACATGACGGAGCAAGAAAAGAGAGAGTTAGAGTGAGGTTGAGGGCGATTGGCTTCCCGCCCGCTGGCACCATGCCCACATCTCCAGCTGCTGCGGAGCTCCGTGTCAGGCCCAGGACTCCCTGCCAGAAGGGCTTTCCCCAGACCCTCTTCTGCACACATGCACATCCATTCGTCCCCCAGACGAAAGATAACCATGCTGTACAGTCATCTGGTCGTGCACTTAATCACAACGTTTTGATAAAGCTTTGAAAAAGAAATGCTGTATTCTGCTTTAAAGGTCTGACTCAGCAGATTTTTGGTTTGTTTTTTTACTCGCGACCAATAAAAGTAAAGAGAAGTCTTTTACCCGGTTGCTTAAGATGATGTCAGAAACATAATCTGTTACTGATGTCAGCACAGAGCTTCAAATAAATAATTATATTCAATGGCATCTTCATATTTATCAAATAAGAAAGGAGTTGTAATTTTGCACACTATTAAATATATTTATAAAGATGCTTATAATTTACATTCAAAATGAAAGTCTCACATGAACTTTGTTGGATTGTCTTAGTGCACAGGTTTCACATGCGGAGTGAAAGCTTCTGCTGGTAATACAAGAGCTATAATAGAGAGAACTGTGTTGTCTTTAGAAGAATTTGACTTTTTATTAGCTTGTTAATTTTACACAAAATGATGTTTTAAGTTGGCCCGTACTCAGCAGATAAATGTCTAAAAAATGCAATAAGACCTTTGGTTTGATCTGGTGTGAAACGCTTTCACTTTTCTCCACTGCCCTTAATTACTGCAAAGTAGAACCTTTTACCTTTACTTTGGAAATACGTGCATAAACATACACTGAGTATAGAGCCTTAACAAGTAAAACTTCAGCCTGATGCTCCCATAACCTCTGGCATAATTCTTATTCAAGATGAAGCAAATCTTCTCAGAGGCAGCCTGTGTATCACTGTTTACTTAACAAATTAAGCATGTACGGCAAAAACAAAGGAAGAAGGGAACATGACTTATCCACGAGTTACTAATGAAACACAGAGGGCTTAAAAGAGAGAGAGAGAGGAAGGGAGGTCAAAAGACTGTTTGGTTCCACTCCGCATCTTGTCTGTCTGGAAGTCTGACTCTTCTCCACGTATGCCCGCCCGCATCGTCATCTAAAACCTAAACATGTTTAACTGATCATTTAGTCGAAGAGTTTACATTTGCAACAAAAAACGAATTATATTCCGTTTAAATGAAAATTGGATCTTTGCAATTTATCCATTCTTGTTTGTGCAACAAGACAATTCAGAGTGCTTTACATGATGAAAAAACGTACATCGCAGTGACATGATAAATGAAAGTAAAGAAAAATGTTATTGAACCATACATATTACTGTACTCAAAATCAATAAAGATTTGCATGTAAATCAGCAAACAGTCCCAGTTATGCATTTATAGACTTTATACACTGAGTTTGACTAAAACAGCTCTTCTAACATTTGAATCTCCTCTGCTCATTAGAACACAATGGAGTGGATTATATATCTGTGCTGCAAACTGTAATTATTTGTTTATTCAGTGTGAGACTAGAGTGTTCCATCAAACAATAGGAACATCCACCCCAGAATGATTGCTTTTATGTAGAATGTTTAACTTACTGTGATTACTATCACTGTATTGAAATTAAATGAAGTATTTTGTTTGCAGATTTCTCAATCAAATGCTTTTCACAGTGGGAATAAATATTACTTGGGAAGAAGACACTAATACCACCACCTACAACATTACAATGAGAATGCATCGATAATAATTATATGTTAATACTGATAAATGATTCAGAATGTCGGTAATAACACATCTCCATATGCTATTGGCTCCACTTTTTGTGCAATAATTACAAAGTTAAAAATAGATGACAATAGATGTGAAGTTTTTCAGTAAACATTTGTGTTGTTTAGGAGTCTATATCTAGTATATCTGGATGAATTTGAATGTTAAGTAAAAAGTCAAATGATCATAAATATATTTTAGCTAATTCTGGTGTTGGTAAAAAAAAAATTAAGTAATATATTATCTAGCCAATGCCTATTTAAACCAATTTCTGTGTTAGAAAGTAGTCACTACAGAATAAGGGTTTAAAAGAAAGACAAAGGATTGGGAGTTGACATTTCAAGCTTCTTTAGCATCTTATATTAGCACAGTTAGTGTGGTTAACTTTACTTACTGCTGAGATGAGTTTCTGTCTAAATTCCCTATGCTACCTTTAAGATTTCCAAAAGGCTGCCGACATTTCCAAATCCAGCATGTTCCATAGCACACAGAGGTCATGTGTTGAGGCTGCCTGTTATTTGATGAAATGCGACTAATAGTCTGTTTGCTCCTACTTCAATTTTAAATTACACCGACACAGTGAACTGATGTCCTATGACTTCTTTTTGTACCTGAAAAAGTTAAGTAAATTACAGTCAAAACCGCAAAGGCACGCCGTGGCCAAAGTCTAGTTCTGTGTAATTAGTTGGAATAAACAGCTTTTAGGCCAGTTCTTACATTTGTGCTTCCTCTAACTGTTGTTAAACACCTTACTGATACTTAAAATAGCAAAGTTTGAGTCTTGTTTCCTCAGTAACTACTTCCACACCAAAGAATGTTGTTGGCATGAGCTGGTAGTGCTTATATATGGTATGCTCACTAATCGAGAAAAGATTTCTGACCGACCTGTAACCGAAAATGGTCCAAATTGTGTTTGAATTTGTAAACATCTGACAGATAGAAAGTCATGGATTTTAGTTATAGATTAACCTCATCTGATTCCTAATATAATATCTAATAATCTAAGTCTTTAAAGTTGCCTTATATGGTGCTTAATAAAAAGTACAATAAAGTTATTTTCAATTTTATGTCCATTTGGCTAAAAGAAATAATATAAAATGTCATGAACGATTCAACAAATTACTCCTTAGGTTTAGCTTTGTATGGAAGGGCCGCTTTGACACTCACATGAGCTGTTGAGGATGATGATAGGTAGTCAGCTGGAGAGATGGCTTTTATTACAACCAATCCCAATGTTTTCTTTTTTTACCTAATTAGCTTTGAGAGAGAAAAGGAGAGGGAAAATCTGTCCTTGCTTGTGGAGCCAGTTAATTTTCTAATTGCTCTCTTCCAAGTTCAGTCATTGTTAAAAGATGTGTGTTTTCCAGATGTCAATCTTACCCCTGTGATGGCAGAGACTGAAGCAGATTATACGACACTCTGATTTTTAATCCATCAACTAAGTTGATTTATTAAGGTAAACCGGATAATGAAGCCAGAATTTAGTATCTGACTAAAGCAGAAAACAACACTTTTTCTCCTAGTCTTTGTTTTTACATTGTGGGATGAAAGTTTTGGTGAACGTGTTGTAGCAATAATGCTAGTAACCATAGGAACAAATTGGCTGTAATTCTTAGAGTGAAATAGCTCATTAAAGATGGATGTAGCCATTGGAACTGTGTGCTGGAGCCTTGCCGGCGTGGCTCAATGAAAGGATTCACTGACTGGCAAAGAAAGGTTTCATCTACAATAAGCTGCAAGAAGCGACATTTCTTCAGTGATTACAGGAGCTAGAAAGGTTACTTCTCTTATCAAATACTGTCAGTAAATTCCTTTCACAAGTCAATATGTTGTCATCGGATATAAATTTTGTAAACATTTCCTCAAATACAGTTGCAGCCTGTATAAAAAGATGCTTACTGGCACCAAGGCCTTGTGCACACAACAGTGTTTTTTGGTTAAAACAGAAGTGTTTTGTTGCGTTTCTACCGTCTGTGTACGCCATAAGGGTGCCCGTTTCCTCTGGCAGTCGCACAATAAAAAAAAAAGGTTCCAGGGGGGTTGGATTCCTCTGAAAAAAATCTGTTTCCCTGGTCACACAGCACCGGTGTTACACCATGGAGGCACTACATGCTTTTCACCATAGAGTGTTTCCACAGAGTCCTTTAGGTTTAGGTATGAGTCCTGTCAGATTCGGGTTGGTGAACAGCAGACTGGTCCGGAGAATCCGCTTGTGTGAGGCAAGCACACGGAGGTCGCAGAAGAAGGGGACCGATTATTTCAGGGAAACGGAATTTCGCACAACACCTGTCTCCATTTTTGTGTACACAGGAAAAACAAACATTTCCTGTATGGAGAATCCCTGGCACATACGCATTATGACCCCAATCAGTAGATATCGATGCACACAGCATAATGGTGGCCAACCAGTTTAAAAACCACAGATTCTGGGGTGTGATTTGCCATGATTCCCAGTCTATGATCTCCTAAAATGTGGTGGTTTTATTAATCAGTCACAGTTGAACCTTGTATGTTTTGGGTACAAGCTTCTCATAATAGTTTGGTGGATTTTTGTGTATCATCCAGGTTTGAACACAGTCATGCTCACACACGTTTTCAGCTCCACCCACAGATTTTGTGGCGGCTGCTCTAAAACATAGACGTTATTGTCCTTAAGTTTTAACTTCCTGTATTGAAATGTTGCTTAAGTAGTTTCACATATTCTTTTTCTCGTTGTAATACCATGTATTTTATGAAGTACAAAGTTCCACCTGGAACTTCAAAGTTCTGATGCTTTTCTGAGGGTTCTCCATTTTTTCTCCAAATGTATCCATGGTCATTATACCTAAATTTTATTTTCATCAGAAACAATCTCTCTCATTATTCTGGCATTTAGCAAATATCCAACCTGACCTAAAACAGAAAATGTTTAGTTTGATTTAATGTCACGCGGTGAAAAAGTCTTTTTATCTACTATAAGCCCCACATTAGGCCTTCAATTGTGGTATCATGGAGACTGCGCTCTCATCTAATAAAGTAGCCCTAGGATGTATCAGTATGAAAACATTTTCGCAAAAATTTCTGTATCTAAAAAGAAAACTGAAGATTTTATGTGTGAGTACAGCTTGCAGGTAACCACAATAATTTGTGTATTTTAACTCTGTCATTCAAGCTGCACATGTTATGTTTTCTTCACCCCTTATTTTTATCATTGTATTTTATTTAGAGATTCATCGATCAGAGATTTGTGGCCCATTTCCAACTTGCAAATTTTAAGAAGTTGATCTGCCAGATCCTGTTTTTGCCAATTCACAATTTCTCTTTAAGAACTACAATGGAAGAAGATACAGAAAACAACAATCAAAAGGTTTTTTTTTCGACCCTTGATGCCTAATAACTATTTATATTGGGTCCATAGGCAATTTCACAATGTGTATGTGAGACAGCAGTCACTGTAAAATAAGATATAATATTATTTTAACATGAAGACAAAATGAATGAGTTTAGCATCGTCTGTTAGTGATTAGATGCACAGTTAGTCTTAACACTGCTAGCTTTGCTTAAACAGCAGTTTCTCTGGAATGAGACTAACTCAGCATGTTGCATCACTGAAGTTGAAAGCTCAAAAGGACAAAACAGCATTACTCCTGTCAGCCTTACTGGTAGCCACTCTCTCTTGGTCTCTCACGATGCAAATAGACATCAGGCATGTGTTGACATGTCATAGACCATACTATCCATTTAAAATGCTGCTTGCATTTCTGTGCTTCCACTGACCTCATTTTTATATTCATAATATACTGCACTGATACTGAAAATAGCTAGGTTTGCTTCTTCTTCTCTAACTAACACTGTCTACTCCGAAGATTGTTGATGCCAGTGCAACATAGCAGTGCTTAGTGTTTGTTTACTGATCAGAAAAAGAGGATATTTTTCTGTTCTGATTGACCGAGCGCTGGTAAGAACAGATCAAGCCGAAAATCATCAGTTTTTACGTCACCAGTCGATTTCCTCGTGCAACTATAATTTTATGTTTTTTATGAAATAAACTTTGCTTTGTTTTGTGTATACCTATTATTTCTTGTATTTGTATTGTTGTTGTGCAGTAGTTTTATTCAAGTTTTATTTGTTAAAGTGCTTTATGAATAAAGTTGACGATGACAAACTTAAGAAAATTGAATCCCTATTAAAATAAAACCTATTTAAAACAAGAAAATCAATAAAATAAATCTGTTGGAATATAAACATGTATGTACGGCATAAGTAATCTCTTCTTTCTCTTATAGTTCAGACTGCATTTAGGGTGTGGTACAAGGCTTGGATGACTTGTTTACCTGAAGTTCAGCTTGTTACAATGTACAACAAATAATTATTAAATTTAAACAATTTTATTTAATCTCTTTAGCTTGGTCATTTAGTTCTTAAGCAATTTTTTTTCATTTTAGCTCAAATTAAACATAAAGATAACTCTGTTGTTGTGAAAGTGATCTAAATAAATCAACATAAATTATAAGCCTGCCTTTGCTATAACAAAAAAACTGAAGCTCTTTTGAATAAGTCCCCAATAAACAAACATTTAAACTTAATAAATCAGGGACAGAACATTTAACAAAAATAAAGCTCAGGCTCACTATATCAGTTTTACTTAGTTTTCATAATTTAACTGAGTTTTAACCTGAGATTACTTGTCCTTGACAATCTTCAATAGATCTGGAGGCAGAGAGGAAATAGCTATTACTTTTCTCTCTCTCTCCTGGCAGAGCGTCCTGCAGGTGAACAGCAATGACTCCCCTGCTCTAGTCTTTCCCACCTGTAGTTGTTATCGTGCCGTTTTTGCTCTTTTGGTTGATAAAAGCTTGGTGTATGTTGGACCTGGGTCCTGATGAAGCATCACACATCCAAGAATTATCCCTACTAACTGAGGATATTTACCCGTCATCTTGGAAATAAATGTTAAATGTTTCCACGTACTCCCTGCAATGTGCCCACGTACCACTAGCGCTACAAGTACTCCCGGTTGGGAATCACTGTGCTAAGAGACATCGTTCATTATAAACAATCAGGAGGAGGTAACTGTTTGTGTTCACAGAGGTTACAAAGTTGGACAGATATTACTCCAAGGCTCATTACCTTCTGAACAAACTGTTGGTAAATCAAAAACAAATTTCTTAATGGCAGAGAGCAGACTGCACTCTATAGTGAATTAGTCAGTTTTATTGGGAGCAGACGAGTGCTTAGAACAGACTACCAAGCAACTAGATGATAAAATCTCCATCATGTCACTGTTAGAAGGACATTAACAATAGACATGCAGGATGCAAACAGTGCTGTGAAAAGTTTTTGCCCCCTTACTGATTTTTTTCTGTATTTATTTTTTACACTTAAATGCTTTAGATCATTACACAACTTTTATGATCTGACATAGTTAAACTGAGTGAGAACAGAAAAAGCTATTCGAACCAACGTGGCAAAATGTAAAAAAGTAATTGCCCTCTACTGACTGGTTACCTTAGCAACAACTGACATTAGACTTTTGCGATACGTGGAAATGAATCTTTTACATCGCTGTGGAGAAATTTTAACCCACTCTTCTCTGCAGAATTGTTTTAATTCAGCCACATTGGAGAGTTTGCCAGCATGAATGGCCTGTTTAAGGTCATGCAACAGCTTTTCGATCATTTTTATGTCCAGGTTTTAACAGGCCATATTAAAACCTACATTTTTATTTTTAGCCGTTCAGAGAGCTACTTGATGTTGTGGCGGTTCTGTGGTGGTTTTGTTATGACCTCCTGTCAGAATCGTCGATGAACCCTTTGGAGTTTTTGCAGTAGGGTGACCACTCCTGAGAAGGTTCAGCACTGTTTCATTTTTTCTCCAGGACTCAGATTATCTTTGTCTGATATTAAAATTTGTTTGATCTGAAAGAATTGAGTTTGTAGATGTGTCTATGTTGCGTTAATGATTTTTTTTTTCACCAAAAGACCTTGAAAGAAGGTCTACATAAATAAACTGGGTTACATCTTCAGCTTCTAATCATTTCACGATTAAAATGTAAAGATGTTTAGTGTTAGATCAGGCAGATATAGACGGAAACTATCAGGATTAGCCAGTACCCCCTAAACTGTCTTTTTTTGATTAAGCTTATCTACAAGTCAGTCCAAGATACCAAGGTGTGCTCTGATGTAGGTTTCTACTTTAAGCCGGGCTTAGCTTTCTCTGTCTGAACTGTTTTGAAGTTATTAACTGAGTGTGTGTGGAGTCTTCTTCCACTCTGTGTGTGTGTGTGTGCCCGCCCACACACACATGTCTAAGTGTGTGATCTGCGGTCTCAGTAACAGAAACATTACCTGTGTCAGAAAAGCAGGGTATGCTGGGTGTCAGCTTCAATGACCTGGCTAACCCCAACGCAAAACTAATAAGGCACAAACACTCTCAGACACACAAATATACAAATTAGTTAAAGTTTAACAAGGAGTGTGAGTTAAACATGTACTAGTGCAAACATGGTTGGGGTGTTTTATAAGATAACTGGTTACACCATAGATTTATGCTCCGTATTCACAGATGATTGAAGATCCCTCATTGTCAGTTATTGTGCTGGTTTGATCTGATTTAAATTAAGTTTATTTATCATTCTTTGTTTTGTAACTTGTAATTGATCCATATCAGTAGGCTTTTATGACCATAATGTGGTTTAATAGGTATCCACTGTATTTTTTGATAAACTTTACAGGATGAGGTTGTTCTATTATTTATTGGATGTTCTGCTGCCTTTCTGTTATTGTTAACTACAGCAGCTTTTAAGTCTTTTTTTTCTCCAATTTTATTTTTTACACATAGCTGAAAAGCTGCATGTTTATTTAAATAATTACTATTTGTCACTTTTTACAGCAGTATTGTCCAATCTGAAGCATGTATTCAAAAAAAAAAAATCATTTTTATTATAAACATTTAGCCTAATCAGATGAAATGTTGAAAAGTTAGCTTGGTTAAAAGTGTGCAGTTTGGCATTTCAGGTAAAGCTTTTTTCACATGTACTAATCAGACTGACTTGGAGGGTGGTTACATGTAGGTCCATCACATGACACCAGTATGTTGATTAATGAACAGTGTGTGTGAAAAAGTCTGGGGTCGAATTTCTCCCAAGGAACTCCTGTTTCGTTGCTGGTTCTCTGGATAGGCTGGAGCTACAGTCGGTTCCTAACAAACAGTTATGTTTTCCACAGTGTGTACTGTCACTATGTCCTGACTGTACAATATGAGACAGATGCTCTGTGAAAAAATCAAGCTCCTCTGATTCCTCCCAGTGATCCTACTGCCATTTGCAGAAAAAACAACGCTCCTGGTCAGAAACAACCAATCAGAGCCAGGAGGTATGTCTTAGCAGTGTCAATAACGCTTGTGTACGCTCTGCTCACACACCGTGTACAGTCATTCAAGCACAAGATTGCCAGTGTGCTGCAGCTGTTCTGATGGCGCTGTTCTAATGATTTGAGGACCAAGTTTGTAGTCAAAGTATGGGCAGGCCATATTCAATGTAAAGCCCTTCGTTGATATCTCGTCCCTACCAGTGAATGTGCCACAGCTGTTTATCTGCCGTCATCGGTGGCCCTGCTTACCAGCCTGCGCATTCACAGCAGGCTCCGCTGTGTGGAAGGAGCTGGTGGCGATAACGTTGACAGTGAACTCATCAAAATCCAAATAAGATCATGAGTATCGCTTAAGATTCTCCCAAAACATTTGTAGTTAGTGTTTTCTTCTGATGCTGTTGAGTCTTTTTTCTCAGTGATTAACTTCTTCAGCCCAAAGTTGAGGCCTGATGGAAACAGAGTTAGGGCAAAATGAGAGATGAGGGAAAAAGTAAATAAAAGCAGCTCCGTAATTGTTTTGATCTCCAGTGCAGATAGTGATAATGGACATGTATAAAGTATCATTGTATTTATTTATCTTCAGCTATCCAGTTTACTTGTATGCACCACAGATGTTTTAAAAATGAACACATGGGAAACATTGTTTTTAAATTTCCAGTTTTCTGACCTGTGGATTGCAAACGCAAACAAAGTAGAAATGCCAGTTTTTTTTTTATATCATTGCTAAAATCTTAAATTAAGCAAATAAAATAACTTGACTCTAAAATGATGCTCTCTTTCATTTAACAAGTTGTTTGCCTGCTCCACACCACCCTCAGTGCCTTACAGCAGCGGTTCTGCGCTTAGTCCATGAAAAGAGTTAGCACAAAGATAACTTCTGCCAGAGTCGGAGTCAAAACAAAAAGTACCACAGCTGATCAGGTGTACTGGGTCGGGTTTAACATTTGATGTGACCACTATGATACACAGAAGACAAACTCATCAGTTCAGTGAAAGATAAATAGTTACAGCAGTGTTGAAGTAAAAAAGAAAAGAAATAAGGAATATCTTATTCATCTTCTCTAACTAGTTCTACAACTTTTTAGAAAATTCTGCACTTCTAACATTTCTTGAACAAAAGATTTCTCTTTGCAGTGAGCTGACGTATGAAGCTCCCTGGACTTCCAGTACAGATCAGTAACTGTAACAAACTTCTACCAAATGATAACCACATTCCTAAATAGTTTTTTTTTCTTTTGAAAAGAATCAGGGTCTATCCTCTGTGAAAACTAAGTGACAGTTAAAGGAAAGGGATCTTTCTTTCCACCACTGGTGCTGCAGAGAAGGTGTTTCTTGATGGCAGTTGAGCCCCGCACCCCCTCCATCCCAACCGCAGCTATTTTTAGTCAGGACACCGGGGCAGTGCTTCTGTGTTTATGGCCACATCCCGGCCCGATGTGGCCCGTGGTTACTATCGGGATGGGTGAGCGTTTGGCATGGCTAAGACTCTTCCTCTTGCCGTCCTTACACCATCCGACCCCCTCCTCCTCTGTGCGTGTCCCTCGACCAGGAGAGGAAATGAAACCAAGGAAAGGAAGGATGGAGAGAAAGGGGTAGTATTGCTGAAATAGATGATGGGTTAGGGCAGCTTTAAGGCTGTGTTTATCTGCTGCTTCTACATGTTTCAAGAGAATTCCAGTAGAAATCTTTTTAGTTCCTCATCACATATTCACTCATCTGCGTACAAGGTCTTATCTGTTTTTGATTAAGCTGTAAAAAGCTATAGTTGAAAAATGTTGAGATAAGAAACAGTTTCCCTAGTTTGCGTTTATAGGAGGGGTTTGTGGTGTTCTACTCTTGATGTCAGGGATCTTATCCTGGACCAACAACTTCAACATCTTACTGAGTTCATGTTGTCAGAAATAGCCATTGACAGTTTGGCAGCTTTTTTTTTCCCTACACCACAACTGAAAAAGCCGAGGTTGAAAGCTAATTTTTAAAGCCAAATATGAACTTTTGATTAACATGTAAAACCCTGTAAATAAAAGAAAATGTAAATCAGATATTGACCAGTTATTATAATTTTGACCTTATAGTTTATGGTAGATAGTTAGGTCATTTGAACATGGATTAGTCAAGAAATGTAAAGTAACCTTGCATAAATGCTTTACTGATTTCAGTGTCTGTTATGTCTGATGCAAGGGGATCTGTAGATCTATAGATTCCAGATGTGTTTATACCATCCAGTGTTGTAGACAAATTTTCTAAAGGAGTAGACCTGACCATTTTTAGCCACCATGTTTCTATGGTAACACATATTTGATTAAGGTGGTGTAGAGGGGTGTTATGGGATTCTGATCATGCTTCTGCAGGAGTTCCTACAGCGAGCTGGTTGGCTATTTTGGCTCCAGACAGTCGCAAAAACAACATAACATGTTTCCTATGAGATGCATGATGTGGAGACTGTAGACGAGGGTATCCCGAATATAAGTTAAATAAAATAAAATAACAGTGACGGAGAGAGGCTGTATTGGTCGGTCCAGCTTGCCGCCTTTGTTTGTTGTGACCCGTTCAAAACTGGCTGGAAGACAGCTGAATGTGGGAGAAAAATCTATGTGCAGGGATAGCTAAAACTTTAGATGTTAAAATATATGCTTGTTTTTAAAGAAATATAAACACATTTCTGTGAGCTAGTTTACAATCTATTAATTGTAACCTCTAAAAAAACTGGTGGAAAACAAGCAGCATTATCAAAGAGTCAAATCAAAATAGAAAGGAGAAGAGCTAATGTTAGCCTCCTATCTTAACAGACGCAAGCAATCAGCAGAATCAAGATACATGTTTACTGAAGACATGTATTATGTTCAATAAATCGGAATATTATCGAAAGTTAATTTATTTCAGTATCGCAATCCCATAGTGAAACACATTACATTTAATATTTTTTGTTAATTACGAGGATTTTCCGCTTTCGGCAAATGAACAACATTTAAGATTAGAATAATACATTAGACCAATTTAAAAAACAATACAGAAATGTGGACTTAATGAAAAGTATTTTCAATACCTGCTTAAACATTGTTATTTTCAAAAGGTACTTTTAATCTAACTAACGAGCCTCATGGAACTGCATATTCTAATTTACTGAATATGACTGTATTCTTTTAGGAATAGATAAATAACAAAGCTATGCATGTTGTAGGAGAAGTGTTGTTTGTACATTACAGCAGCTTCGTAAAACCCAATCAACCCCACATTAAAGCAGAGATTATTGTCATTAAATACCTGTCTCTGTAATGAAGTGCAAGTCTCTCTTAAGTGAAAACATACATTTTAGCTTCTTTTATTTTTAAAAAAGCTTGTTAATGAGTGAAAGGTTCTTTTTAAACACAAAACGTTTGTTCATTTAAAAGTTTATGTTTTCATTGAAACTTGCCACGGAAATTGAAGTAATATTATAGCATAATTTCTGCAATTGCATTCCTGAAAATGAGATATAAACTGTGATTAAACACTTGGCTGGTGGAAAAGAAATGTTTACAGACAAAGATGGAATTCGGAAAAATTTGGGGTTTTTTATAGCAAAAATTCAGCTTGTTTCGAAACTCAATGAGTAACGTGAGAAATATTCGCAATTTCAACATTGACAAAAATTATGGGGTAAGAACGCTGTCAAAAACATTGTGTATGTAAAGACGGAAATGTGTGCATATTAGTCAATAGTTATGCATAAGTAAAATCCAGAAGAGGTATTGTATATTTTCTCTATAAGAATACAAAATAAAATGTTACAGCTTCAAGAAATTACAAGCACAAAGTTCAGGTTTACAGTTGTGGTTTATTGTTTATGAATACAATATGCTATAACAGTTTGTGAATACGATTTCTTTTCTATGAGAATACGAATTTACATCAGCGACTTGGCGTCACGTGATCTCAGGTTGGTTAGTGGAGCACAGAGTTAGTCGATTCGCGTTGCTCATGCTCTGTCACACTCCTCACCGCCAGTAAACGTAATGCCGGGATTGGATGACGGAAAACGGTAATGGGAGATAATTCAGTCTAAAAGGAATATTAGGAACTACGGTACAAAGCCAGGTAAAGTTTATATATGTCTTAATGTCTTTAATATATGCTCTTGGTCCGTCATCTTGGCGCCAGTGCTGCTGCTTCTTCTTCTTCTTCTGCTGGCAGTACGCAACAAATTCAGAGGTGCATACCACCACCTACATCATTGAATATCTCCACCCACTATATTCTATGTTTTTGTTTTGTATTTTATAAAAATAAGAACAATGCTTTATTTATAATGCTCTTGATATCCCCCCCTTATATCCCCTCTGTTCTTAATATTCCTTTTAGGCTGTACGTTTAATATTCCTTTTAGGCATTACGTTTACTGGCGGTGAGGAGTGTGACAGTGCATGCCCTTTTCTCATAGAAAAGAAATCGTATTCACAAACTGTTATAGCATATTGTATTCATAAAGAATAAACCACAACTGTAAACTTGAACTTTGTGTTTGTAATTTCTTGAAGCTGTAACATTTTATTTTGTATTCTTATAGAGAAAATATACAATATCTGGATTTTACTTATGCATAACTATTGACTAATATGCACACATTTCCGTCTTTACATACACATTATTTTTGACAGCGCTCTTACCCCATACAAAAATCATCATTTATTTTTCCACAATGATGATAGACATCCTGTGAGAACAACAATAAGCTCTAATTGATGACATTTGCAAAGGAAGAGCAGAAATAAGTGTTTCATTTATGTTTTAAAATGTGTTGAACATAATTATTTTGTTCTGTTTACCAGCCTGGTATACTACTACATGTAACTGTTGTAGTAAAGTAGCCTATTTAATTGTAGGTTTTATTTTAAGAGCAATATCTGGACATATGAGGCTGTGACCGGATGTACTGATAGATTTATAGCAACAAAGACTGGTGAATTTTAGATTTTTGTCACTGTTGTCATCACAATAAATGCCAGAAATATTGGGATTTTTGTCTCTTATCAAACATCCCAACTGTCTATCCCATCAAGTTTACATTTTAAAACCCCCATGCTCCGTTTGCGTTTTTCTGCACCCTGTTCTTGTATGCACATTTAAGTTTTTCATGTCATCTGGCTAAAGCTGTTCCATAAAGCCGTTCTTGTGCTTTTTTGTGTTTTCTCTGCCTGTTAAGAATGAAAACTTCTGCAGAGACCCTGGACTGGTCTCCTATCCAAATACTTTGTGCGATGTTGAGAGCATTTCAGCCCAAAAATGATCTCCCTGTTTGTCTTCTTTATTCTTGAATCAACTCTTCATACTGGCAGCGTTCAAAATACACAACCTTTCTTGCCCAAAGAACCTTTTCTGGAATGTGATTTGTAAAAATTTTTTCACTAAGTGCGCTGATGGCGGCCCCGCTGCCCTCACTAACCCTAAACTTCCTTGCTTCTCATCCAGGTCAATGTGGTCAGTAAAGCGTGACCTACCACCCCCACCCCCTAGCTGTCCTCATCTCTTTCTCCTTCTCTAGAGTCACTTGACTGGTGCAAAGACCCTGACTCCACGGCTGCAAATGACTCTGCTTTTCCCTCCCTTTTTCGTCATCACTTTATCCCTCTCTTGTTTACCTCGGCTCTGTTCCCGTCCCCTCAGTCTTATTCTGCTGCTACCCTAGCCTTCTACTGAATTACCAAAGTTAGTCCTTATGAGGCTGTTTTTATCGTTCCTTATTTCCTTTGGAAAACTTTCTGCTTTCGCAAATTATTTATCTTTGTCTCTCTAAAATGTCCATGAACTTGAAATAAATAAATAAGCTTGAAAGAAGTATTTTCTTTCGTCAATAATTCCATGTAAAAAAATTGTTTCATACTTTACCAGTTCTCTTTTATTTTGTAAGTAACTCCAAAAGACTACAATTTTAGCCATTGTTGACATCCCTGTTTAGCACAGGGTTAAAAAGGAAAAACAAAATTCAGCCTAAAAACTGACCTCAGCTGGTATCTTTTAATAAAACCCCCAAATAATGAAATTAACGTAATATAAAGCTATAACATAAAGACTTATTTAATCTTTGGCCTTTTTTTCTTTTACAGTTTATGGCCATACGTCAAAGCTAATCACTTTTTGTGGTTAAAATTCCCTTGACTGACTGCGTAATCTAGTAGGAAAGGATCTGTGACTGATGTCTAGGAAATAAAAAGCAGTGTTTCTGATTATTAATGTTAAATTTGGCACAAAATTAAACCATAAGAGTGGAAATAAAATATTCTGATTGATGCAACTAATGAAGGATTTCAGGCTAAAATCCCCAAACCGGTACTTTAAATCCTACCAGTTTGAAATGTATCTAAAAGCATGCAAACAGCAATACAAGCTGAAAAATGTAGGAAATAATTTAATTTAAATTTACAAACCATCTTGTTTTACAGCACAGGTAGCTTAAAGAGTATGTTTTATCATTAAACTTTTTGTGTTTGAAGTTTTCCTGACTTTCATGACCCACCTTATAAGACTGCAGAGTCTTTCCTCGTTCACCAGTGATCATTTCCTATATTTTAGCTGAAAGTTTGTGTAGCGGAGAACTTCACCCACTCCTCCTCTCCTCACTAGTGCGCCCGTTGTCACCTAAGCTCCGGACGCTGAACTCACTCTCTATATTTAGCATGTTCATTTAGTTCAGTTAGGGAGCTCATGCAGTTGCCTTGCCCTGATTTACGGAGATCGGTTCTGCAGATGCCATGCCACTATTACCCAGAAAACTTTGACCGTTCTGTGTAGGTGCGGTGGGCAGCTAAGGGGTTAATACCAGTCACTCAGCATGCGGGAGCTGTGGCAGGCAGGCAAGCAGGCAGCGCAGAGGCTGACCTCTGACCTCTCAGGAAAGGAATGTGGAAGCTCTTTCATCCAGGACCGAAACCAAAGACACCCAGGCGGTTGGAAAGTGGCGGTTCAATTCTGCTTTCAACGTTTTTGATTAGGGAAAGTAAGCAGAGGCTCCTTGTGAATGTGCTGTTCTGTGTTAGTCATAGAGGCGTCTGCCATGTTGGTTTTCGTCCTGCAGCAGTGTTTTTGTTAGTGTTTGACACTACGTTGACTCTTTAGTTGGTTTGTGGTGGGTGCTGTTGTGCCGTTTGTGCTAGTGGAAGCTAAAAGGCCTATGTGACCTTTAACCTCATACATTTGTTCCAGAGTGTGTAGTTTCAAACTGAACAAAATAACCACTACCTATTACTAACGGAAAAAATAAGTTATCAGGCATCATTATTATTATTATTATTATTAATATTTCTATTATTAATCACTATGTTCTTTTTCTAATTTCAGCTTATAAAGTAAAAACAAGTGTCTACAATTGCCTGTTTTGTCTAAGAGTCAGGTTTGACAGTGAATGAAGTATTTTGTTGTATTTTTTAACCCGGTGATGGCAGTTAAGCTTCCTAAAGGGACATGAGGGTAACTATGACTAAGAGTATCTTATTGCATACAAAGTGTGTAGTCTTGACAAGTGGAAATAACCACATTTCAAACAGGGCTTTACATTGATAATATAATAGAAGAGTAGTCGTCTTGCAATCAGAAGGTTGTGGATTCAATTCCAGCTTTCTCCTGCCATATGTCGATGTGTTCCTGGGCAAGGAGCTTAACCTCAAGTTCCCTATCGATCTGTGTATCAGTGTATGAATGTGTGAGCGTTAGTGAGCGATTGGGCGAATGTGGCTCTAGTGGAAAGCGCTTTGAGTGGTCTGTATGACTGGAAAGGCGCTATATAAGTTCAGTCCATTTACCATTTACATTGATATATGATGCAGCTCTTACTTAGAAGTCTATTTGTAGACTTACAAACTAAAATCTACCTTCCATATCGGTCTTTCTGTGTGTAGCATAAGCTGTGAGATTGCATGGCTTGGGTTTAGTTTGCTTATTTGTAAATTTTTACCTTCCTTATATACAGGGGTTGGACAATGAAACTGAAACACCTGTCATTTTTTTGTTTTGGGAGGGTTTCATGGCTAAATTGGACCAGCCTGGTAGCCAGTCTTCATTGATTGCGCATTGCACCGGTAAGAGCGGGGTGGAAGGTTTAAATTAGCAGGGGAAGGAGCACAGTTTTTCTCAAATTATTGAAAGGCACACAACCTTTTTGGGTGACATACCAGAGTTCAAAAGAGGACAAATTGTTGGGCGCTTCTTGCGGCCCCATCTGTTTCCCAAACAGCAAGTTTTTTGTGATGTATCAAGAGCCACGTATCCAGGGTAATGTCAGCATACCCCCAAGAAGGACAAAAACATCCAACAGGATTAACTTGGGACGCAAGAGGAAAGCTGTTTTCTGAAAGGATGTTCCGTGCTAAACCCCGGATTGTATCCAAAAAAAAAAAAAACCACGGCAGCCCGAATCACGGGGAAATTAAATGTGCCCCTAACCCCTCCTGTTTCCACCAAAAACTGTCCGTCAGGAGCTCCACGGGTCGATATACACGGGGGGGGGTGCTATAGCCAAACCCTTGGTCACTCATGCCAATTTCCAAACGTCGGGTTCAATGGTACGAAGGGGCCAAATCTTGGGGTCCCGGCAAAATGTGAAACTTGTATTTTTTTCTCCTGATGAGTCCACCTTTACTGTTTTCCCCCCATCCAGAGTTACGGTGTGGAGAAGCCCCCAAAGAAGCGTAACACCCAGGCTGTTTGGCATGTCCCCAAAGGGGAAGCTGGGGTGGATCAGTGATGGTTTTTGGGTTTTCCATATCATGGCATTCCCTTGGGCTAATACTTGTGCTAGATGGGTGCGTCACTGCCAAGGACTACCAAAACCATTCTTGAGGGGCCAATGTGCATCCCCAATGGTTCCCCCAAACATTTTTACCTAAGGGGGTGCCCTATATCAGGATGACAATGCACCAATAACACAAGCAAGACTTTTGGTGAAAGATTGGTTTGATGAAAATGAAAGTGAAAGGAAACATCTCCCATGGGCCCGCCCACCAAACTACATATTATTGAGACACTTTGGGGGGTTTCGGAGGAGCAAGTCAGGAAAAACGTTTTCCTTCCCAACCAGTATCACGTAGTGACCTGGCCACTATTCCGCAAGACCCCAAGGGCTTAAAAATCCCCCTTTACCCCACTGGGGCGGAACTTGTATATGTCATTCCAAAGATGAATTTGACGCTGTATTGGCCGCAAAAGGAGGCCCTACACCATACTAATAAATTATTGTGGTCTAAAACCAGGTGTTTCAGTTTCATTGTCCAACCCCTGTACCTTCATGTTTCCATTTCATTCCCTCCAACCTCATACTTATGTATTTTAACCATTGCTTTTCAGTGTATTCTTCTTTGTAAAGTATTTTCATGAATTATGGAAATAAAAGTGCTCAGATCTTGCATTTAATTTCAGGTAAATTAGATAATATTTTCTAAAAACATTGATTGTCAAAACATCCCCCTGGTCAGTATAAAATGACCAAAACTACAAAGGACAAAATGCTGATGGGCGAATTGACCAGCATGTTCTGATATTGCTACTCAAAGAGGCAGAAGTCAACCTCAAAAATAAAAGCTGTTTTTTTATGTAAGCAAAGAGTTCAGATTTGGATATAAAAAGCCACTTTATGGGTGTTCATTTTCAAAACTGCAGTGGACCTCCAGTCTGGGACGTTAAAATGTTCATGCCTGTTTTAACCCCAAAATCATTAAGTTTGGTGTTGAAAGGTTTCTGGGTTGTTTAGAGTAATTATTAACATCTTCAAGCTCACCATTCTATTTTTTACCTTATGATAAATAAAGGAATCCTGTTTAATGATAATAAAGAAAAAATAAATGCAATCAAACCAAAATAGAGAAAAATATTTTTAAATAAATTTAAACTGTTTTAAGTAATTGCGGGATAAAATAATTCTACTTGTACATCCTCTGCCTGCTTAACTGCACTGCAAGTAAAGTAAGTAGTAGCGATAAAGGAGGGCCTGCATGGCACTTGGGCGATAAAAAAATTAAGGCTTCAAATTAATTTCAACAGGCTCCTTTTATTTTCGCCCATAAACTGTGAAGGGCTAGCTTATGGTTGTTTAAAATATTATTCAAATACTCACAGATAAAGGCTCATTGTAGTATTTTAGGAGTACTACAGGTCCTGTTAGCCAGCACTAGTTGACTTTATCCATTAGAAAATAGCTCAACTTTACCGCAACTGATTATCATTGTCGGATTTTAATTATTTAACTTCTGTCTGTAAATTTGCAACCTTTTCTCTTGGATTAATCAGAGAGAGAAGGGAAGTTGGTGAGTAATTAGCAGTGAAGAGTAAATATTTGTAACAGCTCTGTTTAAATCTCCCTTGTGTTCCTATTTATTATTCCTTCCTAGGTTTGAAGCAGCACATGCAAAGACTGAAAAAAAAAAAGTTTAATAATTTATTTTATGCCTTTTATGGCAGATGAGATAGTAAAATTGACAAAATTAGAACCAACCTCATCCTGAACATGTCTTAATTGCTTTATAGTCTGAAGTGACAAACTAAATGCCTGTCCTGGAAGCCAGAAGCTATAGCTTCACATATTAGATCCCAACAAAAAGAACTTTATTTTTAGTGCCATGTAGATCAGCTAAATGTGACTCAAAAGGTATTTTGAATTTAGCCTTATAGTCTTCAAAAAGCGTAAGTGTTGCACTTGTTCATTTTCCAGTCCATAACAGTTTTTTGTGACTGGGAGCCTTTTTAAATTGCAATATTTCTCTTTCTTTTTTTAGTGTCCTCCTTTCAGTCAGCTGACCAGCAGTGTACAGGAACAGGTGGAAGAGGGGCAGCACTTTGTTACTCTTATCTCCCCACATCCAGAAAAAGCTCTGGTCACTGTGGCACTTTCTCTGGCATCTCATTGAAAGCTTTTCCAATGAGATGCCAGAGAAAGTGCCCCCCTTCCACCTGTTCCTGCACATTTAATTAATGTTGCCATTTTTTGACTATGTAAATAAAAGTAGATAATTTATTGACCAACTCTATAGTTGAGGGAAAAATCCCCATGTGTACAGATTCAGCTTTGCTTGTGGCTTGCTGCATTAATTTCTATTGACAAAGTAGGTTCTCGTTTTTTGTACTAAAACTGTTTGCCTTCTCCTCATTTGCATTAATTTGTATTTGTGTTGCTTGTTTTGAGTGGGCGTGATGCCACACTCACCATGACCAGGTAGACTATATGTAATGTGTGAGGAGAGAGGCAGTGTAGGGCGACATGACATGGGCCAGGTCAGGAATGTGTGATGTGGGTAGCCTCTCTACAATAGAGCAAGGCTCCTTGAGGGCATTCAATAGGACGGATGTCAGCCCCCTGCAGCCTCCCTGCTGGGTGATGACCACCACTCAGCACTGCTGCTGCCATCTCCTCCAAACCACTGCTGTAAACATGCATACATATATCATGTGGACACATCTATGCACACGTGTGTAGGCACAGAAAAGAATCCTCTAAAAGAGAAAGTACACACACAGCCCTCAACCGTATGTGCTTCAGCCGTAACCTGCAGATGGATGTGGGACATTCCAGAGTATTACCAGTCTTTTAGAACTCATTGACCTTTTACACAGAGGAGATGCTGTTGAAAGTTCTATGTGCAAACGGTTGTGTTTGTGCAACTCACTACGATGGCCCACATGTTTTTCCTGCACATAAGTAAAGTGTGTGTTCACATGACAGATGCTGGCATTGGGATCAGTGTTGCATCCTTTCAACCTTGGATTTAGCTGTGTGCTATCTTGCTGAAGGTAAAAAACAGGATTGCAGAGAGGACACGAAGAAAGGGAGTTTATTTGCTCCTGCAGCAAGTTGTGTGTGTTTTGACGTTTTGTGACTTTAAAACCGGTCTTGTTGACATCGTCAGGAATTCAGGGTGACAGGTACCGACGGTTCTAGGAAGCCAAGTAGCCCCTCACCCCCACCCCACCCCCCAATACACACACACACACACACACACCTTCCCTGGGGGTGATCGAGTGTGTTTCTGTGTTTTCACAAGGATTACAGAAGCCTTATCCTGTTTCATAGCGAGTACATACATGTGCGCACACACATCCACACACACACACACGCCCACAGAGCATGCTTTCTGCTCTGTTCTGTTCTGCCATCTGCAGACACATATGATCAGGGATGGAACTCAGTGTTTGCACTTGTTTATAACAAATGTTTGCATTAGTTACCTCTGATGTCTGAGAAAGATGTTTTTAAGTTGCTTTCATGTCTGTCAGATTTGCAGTGCAGCTCCCTCTAGTGGACATACAGGCAACTTGTAAATATTTTACTTGCAAATGATTATAAGTCAAGTAGGCTGAGCTTGGAATTCTGGTTGCATGATATCTTTAAGCAAAGACTATAGTTTTACTGCATTCCCACAAAGCAATAGACCAGATTTGGATGTTGAGGCTGCACATAGACCTCATTTAGACAAGATTAAATGTTACTCTACATCAAACTCTGATTTAGACCTATGTAATTTCTCTTTGCATTGACAAGGGAAAAGTGCTTATTCTAAAGTTGGTCTAAGCGTAGACTTAGAATTAAAAATCCTTTTAGGTCCACAGAAACATCTATAAATCGTGCGAACATTCCTGAAAGTTTCAGCTTTCCTAAAGGCAGCTATATTTGATTCCAAATGAATGAACCAATTTCATCCCTTCTTCCTGTTGCTGTTTTATTATTAATGAAAATTGAGAGAATAGCGGTAAATATGATTACAATATTTACATATTTGTGCTGCAATGGCTCTTGGAAACAAATACTTTACATAAAGTATTGTCAGTCATTTGACCCGTTTACAGGCTGCATTTACAGGCTGTTTTTTCTATATAACCAGAAATAAAGTGCAGCCAGTTTACATAAAAGAAAAATGACAGTGGTTTAGCAACAATCAGAAGCTGCCCAAAGGGAGAAACGAAGTTTAATCGTCATTTATTGAAAATTCTTTTCACTCTTAAACAGCAACAAAACTTGACCGGTTATTTGTTATTTGGAAAAGTGAGTAAATGTGAAGTAGTTTTAGCCCCGTGTCTTCTTCTTCTTCTTCTTCTTCTTCTCTTTTCTTACACTTGTCCATGACTGCTGACAGGGCTCTGAGTTTAGACTTGTAATAAAGGTCTAAATGTTACTTGAACTTCTAGACAAAATGTCTTCAGCCTAGATGTTTATTGACCATATAGAAATTGTGATGTTTTGTTATAGTTTGTTGATACAACTATAACTTGTTCACTTATCTTTATGTTGACTGTGTTTGCTCTCTTCTAACAGGACAGTAAAGATGCAGAACAGTATGTCCCACTCACCGCCAGCCATAGCTGTTGGGACTGGGTGAGGGGTAAAGAAGCCAAGAGAGAGAGGAGTGACTGAGTTATAAGGTGGGAAATTCACGGACAGAAGGATTCTGAAGTGAAGTTCGGCATCATTACAAAGTTTTTATTTTTACCACAGATTGTTTTGATGTTTAGATTGTCATTTTCATGACCTCTAGGTTTCAGCTGGATTCCAGACAGAAGTTTTGAACGGCCATTCGCCTTTTGCCTTTCCCCTACACCTTTCAACATTGAGCCTGCTAGGCAGGGGAACCGCGAGGACTTTCATGGCAGCGGCACTCTAGGGCTGCCATGGCAGCTGCTGCCGCCGATGCCTCACACTGTATTATCGCACTGACGCCGGAGGAAGAGGGACGACGGACTGCCGCCAAGCTGTTTGGGAGTGCCGCCCCGCTGCCACGGACAGAGAGAGAGCGAGATAGGGGGAAAGAGAGGGAAGAGGAAGGGGAGAAAGTAGGAAGAGCGAGTGGAAACGAGTGTCTGGTGTGCGGGGCCCTGTTTGTCTCACAGGAGAAGCTCCGGCTCCACACTTTGAGTCACACAGGCGAGAAGCCTTTCCACTGCTCACAGCAACACTGTCCCAAGGCCTTCAGCTCCAAGTACAAACTCTTCAGGTATCATCTACAGTTGGATATACTTTCACTGCTGCTTCCAATAAGACTCTATTTAACCTATGTGTTTCTATGTAGTTTAAACCTGAAAAAGGCCGTAACCTGCCAGAAATTTCTATTCTCATCACGTAAACTTTTTCGAATTTTGTTGCATTACAACCTCAAACTTCATTGTGTTTTACTAGGGTTGTACGTGATAGACAAATACCAAATAGTGCATAAGTTTAAAAAACAGAAAGAAACTGTTAAATAGTTTTCAAAAGTGTTTAGAATTTAATACCTGAAAAGTGTTGCATGCATTTTTGCTCCGATCCCCCTAAATAGCATACAGTACAAAAAGTAGCCTTATCGGTATAAATCAAGCTGTTCTTTGAAGAACTCATAGGTTCTTTAAAGAACATTAGAGAACAAACAGCATCATGAAGACCAAGGAACACAGCAGACAGGTTAGGGAGTTGGGATATAAAGCAACATCCCAAGCTGCGAACATCTCAAAAAGTGCTGTTCAATCCATCATCTGACAATGGAAGGAGTCTGGAACAACAGCGAACCTAAACCTGCTGGCCGGGCATGGAGAACTTTAATCAGAGAAGCAGCCAAGAGGGCTCTGGAGGAGCTGCAGAGACTTTGAGCTATAACTGCAGTAATAGGCGGCTCTAAAAAGTAATGTCTGCTGACATGCACCACACTCCATTTGAGGCTAAATTTCATTTTATTTATCAGTATGAATCCATTAGTGCATCTTTAAGTCTGAAAGCAAAGATATGAAGAGGACAACCAGTTTTATATTAGCTTATGAAATAACTGAAGTGTAGATGGATTTACTGATTTTTCTTTCTCTGTATCGCATCACAGGCATAATAAAACAGAGTTCACCCTCTTTGAGATCTAGGGATTTACATTTTCGGAAATATAAAATTTCATCTTGTCAATACCAACTGTCATGCATGGTGGTGGTAGCATCATGCTTGTAGGGTGCCACTAGTGCAAGTGCATAGCACAATATGGGAAATCCTAGTTTAATCCAGTGACTCTTATAGTTAATTTGAGTGTAATTTTACTGCGAGAAGTCATTCTTATTTTAATAGGATTGTCTGTGCCTTCCCAGTCTAATGTTTAAGTACATATCAGAAAACAGAACATTATATTTTGACCTTATTGCAGCCCAATTTGGACAGAGATTTATGATTTAAACACATCAACATTTTCAGACATTTGTAGTCTGGTGAAGCAGCCAAGCTATTTGCAAAAAGTTCTTTTGATTTTGGCTTTTAAGTATTTAGACGCAAGAAGTTTTCTTAACTTGCAGAACACATGATGGTGAGACATGAGATCTGTAACGTTTTCTAAGACACCGTTTCACTGTCTCAATCTTTGCAGGCATATGGCCACACACTCTCCACAGAAGACCCATCAGTGTTCGTTCTGTGAAAAAATGTTCCACCGCAAAGATCACCTGAAGAACCACCTGCAGACCCATGACCCCAACAAAGAGGCCTTCAAGTGTGAGGAGTGTGGGAAGCACTACAACACCAAGCTGGGATACAAGCGCCATGTGGCCATGCACTCTGCTACTGCAGGGGATTTAACCTGCAAAGTGTGCATGCAGAGTTATGAAAGCACACCTGTTCTCCTAGAGCACCTCAAGAGCCACTCGGGGAAGTCCTCAGGTGGTGCCAAGGAGAAAAAACACCCTTGCGACCACTGTGACCGACGATTCTACACACGGAAAGATGTGAGACGGCACATGGTGGTCCACACAGGGAGAAAAGACTTTCTGTGCCAGTACTGTGCCCAACGCTTCGGCAGGAAAGACCATCTGACACGGCATGTGAAGAAGAGCCACTCACAGGAGCTGCTGAAGATTAAGACGGAGCCTCCAGATATGTTAGGCCTATTAACAACAGGGTCTCCACCGTGCTCAGTTAAAGAGGAGCTCAGCCCCATGATGTGTGGCATAGGACCCAACAAAGACCCCATGATGGGAAAATCATTCCCCAGCGGGGCACCCTTTCCGATGAGCATGTATAACCCTCACCATCTCCAGGCCATGTCTAATTCTGGAGTGGGTTCCCCACACCCTTCCCTGATGCCCAATTCCTTGTCTGCAGCTATGGGCATGGGCTGCCACATGGAGTCCCCTGCATCTATTCACCCACACTCCCATCACCACCACCATCACCACCACCACCACCATCATCACCATTCCCCTCCAACCCCCCCACACCACCAGCCTGCGGCTCCCCAGCAGCAGCACCAGCCCCAGCCAGCACCCAAATACCAGCTGGGATCTACCTCATACCTGCTGGACAAGCCCTTGAAAGTAGAGATGGAGAGTTTCCTCATGGATCTGCAGAGTGGTTTACCAGGCCCGGTTACCACTGTAGAGCCCCATGCTGCTGCCTCACCCCTCAAGGACGGATTGGAGCCCACTTCGGTCCTGGCCGATGAACTTTGCGGGGATCCCCTTCTGTCCAAGAGCCCTGCAGTGATAGCTGAGTCTCTGTGTGCTGCTAACATGGACTTCTCCCACCTACTGGGTTTCCTGCCCCTAAACCTTCCTCCCTACAGTGCCCCAATGAGCACAGGAGGATTGGTTATGGGGTACACCTCATCTGTGACCTCTTCCACTTCTTCCTCTTCCTCCTCATCTCTGCACGCTGCCGAGCCCCATGCAGCCGCCGTCACCACGGCACCTCTTACCTCTTTGCAACCGCAACCTCAGGAGCAGCAGAGCTCCAGCGGGGGTTTGGGCCTTGGATCCCTGCACCCCCTTCCACCAGTGTTCAGCTCCAGCCTTAGTACCACCACATTGCCTCGCTTTCACCAGGCCTTTCAGTGACAGAGGCAGCTCCTTCCCTGCCAAGGTGGCCTCCACACCAGCACAAGCTGAGCAAGGCCTGATCGAAAAGTTGGAGAATTAAGATTAAAAACAAATACATAAATGAACACTTGGAAGCCTTAAATGAAAGTGCGCACAAAAGCTTTTGATTGAGCCTTAAAAGGAAGTGAAACCCCTTTGAGCAAAAAGGAAAATGTAAGAAAAGAAGTTGAAGCAGCTTTTATTTGGGCTTTTTTCCTTATCCTATAGATATATAACAATGTATTAACCCATATTTTTTTGTTTTTCATTTACTTCCCCCTTTTATCTTCCCCTTTTTAGTATAATAGAGGGCAGGATCAGTAGGCCTAAAGGCGTGGTACTGCATACTTAAAGTAATAATATAAAAAGAAAAAAAACAAAGATAATTTTTAGTGGATATTATCTGTCTTGTTGTGACCCAGAAAATATAGTTTGAAGTGGAAATTTTGTTTTACCTTATTTTTATTTTTCCCAAATGTAAGAACATGGTAGAATGTGTCGTATCTTGAGTTCGGAAGCACCCATGCTAATACCCTGAGTTGTCATGATTCATTTGGAGAGGAGAGAGCTCAGTGGGGGAACAAAGAGATGAATGATCATAGCAGGTGACTTCACCAGAGCCTCCAAACAACCCCAGCCTCCAAAAAAAGTGCTCTTCAAATTAAAAAAACAACATAAGAATAAGAAGATTTATCCCTGGAGAGTTAGGCAAGGCCGCTTTATACTCTTATCGTATCATTAACGCATCACTTGCTACAGGAAAGCAAACTTTACCACAGCTTCTTCTTCTTGTTTCTCATAAAAAGCACTTTTCCATTTAACGGAAGGCACTTCACTTCTCGTCTCCTACCTCGTACTTTCGTACGGCGGTCACTTTGTGCCGGCTAGGAAAATCTCAGAGCTGTGTGAAAATCCACATATTCCGAAATTAACATGTTTGGCTTACAACATCGAGTGTACACATTAAACCGGGAGAATGAATTTTCCCTGCGCTCTGTTTCTAAGGTGTGTACAGACATCGAGGCTGCAGGAGCCATGTTAGTTCTGGCCAAATCAGTTTCCTACCTGTGAGAAACTTGAGTGCAGGATTCCTGGGACGGAGTGACGGACCTTCTGCTTTTCTCCACTAACCGCTTCAGGCAGCACACAGGAAGAGAACTTCGGCTCAGTGTTGGTGAGAGCTCCCAAACCAGGGCTGGCACAGAAGAATGACGTCATTCTGGGAGAGAAAGCTAATTTCTCGATTGTTGCAAAGTGTGAACAGCTCTTTATTCCAGAACCGGACTTTATCTGGGCTTCATAATTCTGGAGGTTTCAATGCTTTGAGACGTAGTAGGACTCTCGTTCCATCACATCTTCTCCCTTGGAGGTACCTTTTAAAAGTTTCCATTATCAGTTTACTTGCAGCAGTGTTTTTTGGTTGCCTTACAAATATTTTCTAAAGATACATATGTCTGTATTTTGTTTGGAAAATATTCCAAATTCATCTTTTGGGCAGTCTTTTAAAAAGATGCATTATCATGGTAAATGATGAACCCTGAGATATGTGAATGGATAAAAAGAACAAAGGAATTAGTGGCAGATGAGTAAAAATGCATTTAAGAATGTTATTGCAGTGTACGAAATATCTCAAAAATAAATATGGAAATGTGTATTTTAGGTAGATGTATTAAAACTAAGTGATAATATTTTGATGTCTTGCAGGTTTACATTTGTTTGTATCTTGCATTTTTTTGCTTAAGAAAAAGATGAAGTCTTCTCTTTGTCCCTCGAGCTTTCTCTGTCGTACCCGACCGTAACGTACTTGAGTCGGTAAAGAAGAATCAAATCTTTGGATTAAAAATATTCATAGGAGGTTGTTAGTGGCTTAGTGATCAACTAGGATTTGAGCTAGCCATAGATTGTGTTCTAGGGATGCTTACATGGATGGCCTTTATGTATTTCAAACTGTAGGTCTTGGAGTACTAACCGTAAACCAAGAGCCTATAAAAACCTTAGTCCAAAGTTCACTTAAGGCCTAAAAATCCAATAAAAATGTTTTGTAAATTTAGATTGAGTTCACTCTGCTGCTCTCTCATAGTGTGGTCACTGTGTTGAGTTGTTTCTCTCTCAGAAAAAATAAAAATCTGACTAGCAATTTTAAATTCCCTCAAAATCTTCACATAACTATTTTATGTTTTGATGTATGGGGCTATTGCTTCCTGCACAGAGCGGTTACTTACCATACAGGCCTATTACTATCCATCTAGAATTTTTTTTTTTTGCTTACTGTATAGGTTTTTCTTACCATACAGAACTTTTACTCACCCTTTTGGCGTAATACAGCCCGTCTTGATTTTTTTTACTGCCGTATTAACTCTGTATGGAATTGCTTACCATACAGAGTTTTGTTTAGTTCTTTTTTCTTTACCGGTAGGAATCTTTTAGTTACCCTAATGGACTTTTTCTTGACCTCCAAAACGTTTTCTGACAGCAAGCTTTTCTAAAGCTAAAGGATAAAACAAGGTGACGATGATTTTTAAACATAAGGCAATAATCTTTGAGAGGCCAGACATGACAATGCACACGGTGACCGCATTATTGAGAGTAGCACCACATTTAAATAAGCAAAACATTTCCCTTTTTTTTTGTTCTGTTCCAGAAATGACAGAGAACTCTGAATATTCATCTCACTCCTTTTTAGTCATTTAGTTCATTCATAAATATTGTTACAGTTTTACAACAGCTCTCTTTATGTTTAGTCATGTCTGTGCTTCAGGTGAAAAAAATAACAAAAAACAAACAAAATCCAAAAACCATAGCACATAAACATTTAAGCTAAATCCCGTATTGCTGCTTTAGCCCCGGTTGGTGATGTATAATAAATGTAGACCACTAGAACATTTCTAAAGTTGATTTTTTTCTCCAACTTAGACAGCGAGCCAAACCAACAAGGTGTTCATCTGCCCCACCACTTCATTACTTCTCTCCTCCTCCTTTTTTTTAGCTGCTTTGTAGAGTAAAATGGTCTGAAAACACAGCGACTCCAGGAGAACACAGTCAGAACCGCCTGGGCTTTGACATTCAAAGCAACAGGAGGGTGAAAAGACACTGACTGTACAGCTTGGGGTATTGCTTATAGTTATGTATTTGTTTTGGGTTTTTTTGTCATGATATACTATTTTCTGTTTGTATAAAACAGGACCTCGAAAAAACAACACAACACATCACCTCATTTTTATTTGTTTATTTTCTTACCAAAACCTTGGGAGAAGAAACTACATGTTTGCACAACAGCTTATTAAGAAATCATCAGATTTTGTTTCATACAGTAGGGAAAGGAACCCTGACAAAGGGCAGCTAATGGCCCTGTGCGTTAGAGAAGCACACTTGATAGAATTGGAAAATTCCAAATGAGCGATGGTCTCTAAAAGTTTAAAGCTACAGCTTCACTTTGTTTTTAAAGTAATGCTTTATGTTCCAATTTCAATCTAAAATTACACAAGGTATGACATAAAATCGTTACTTTTTATGATTGATCAAACTCTCTATTGATCCTAAATAAATAGCTGTCAGCACCTTCCTAATAATTTCTCTTGTAAACCGAAGGCAAGATAAAAATTTGATTTTCTTTTTTTGTAGGAGTTTTAAGACTTTTTAAAGAAAAACTCTTCTGGTTTTAACCCAATTTGTAGCAGTATCATTGAGCATTTATACTTTTGGAAGAAATTTTTATTTTGTCTTTAAATGAAAGAAAAAAAAGCTTTTAATTGTGCATTAAGTTTGTCCTCCCTGGGTTTCTGTGAGCTAATCTGAATTCTAGCACTTTCAACTTTAAAAAAAGAGTATTTTTTTTCTTTTAAAGTTTCAGCTTATATGTTCATATGTTTTTAATTTTGTATTGATCCTGTATATGTATGTGCCATTAGTTTGCTGTTTAAACAAGAATTTGTGTATTTCTCTTGTCCAAAAGAATAACAGTATTTTTGATATACTTTTCACTAATATCCTTTTACAACAGAGCCCCTCCACTCCCTTCCTCCTTGTTCTGTTGTGTTTTTACTTAACCAGCTTTGTCTTCCCTTTCAAAAGTGTATCTAGTCAAACTGCAGCCAAGCATTTGAAGAAACCAGCAGCAGCATGTCTGTTCCTCAGAGACGGTGATGAACAAGACTGTTGTCAGCAGAGCCGCAGCCCAGACTCAAATGGCCATTTTTACTCCACCTAACCCAACAAAACTGATGTCTGAGCCACCCCTACAATAAAGCACTTATAGTCTTGATCACAGGGCTGGGATTTATTTTTTCCCCAAAAAAGAACAGAGTCATTAGTAAGAATGACTTTATGAAAGAAATATGACCTGGCTGAGTCTGAGTCCATTTTCAGATGTTTTAATACATTTAGGAGTGTAATCCGGTTGTACGTCTCGTGAAAAACATGCCAGTTATGGATGGAAGTTAAAACCTGACAACATAGATTTAGAAATAAGAGAATCTGGACAAAAAAAAAAAAAAAGATCAGTTTCAGGGGATGGATGTAATCAAAGCTAGATGACTACTCTGGAAGTGGTAACTTTAAGAGGAGTTTTATGTTATTTTATTGATGTCTCATGATTATAGAAATAATATACAATGTCCCCATTTTTTTCTTTGAGAATATAAAAGTCCTGACCTAGTGGAAGAGATGTAACTAAACCTCTCCGGAATATGTCCAGAACTGATCAGGTAAACATCTGTTTCAGAAATGGTCATTTAGACATTTAGGGGAAAATACTTTGATAATTTTTAGACATCCCTGGTGTCTCATTTTAAAATACAGTCATTATTTTTGCCACAATTTTCCACACTTTTCAATGTAAATAGAGCCGCTGTTGCTTGTGTTGAACCAACAGCTAAAATGAAAAAGCTCTCAAGCACCGATCTCTGATAGAGATGTTGCACTGGTCATCAGCTTGGCTGTAGTTCCAATACCTCAGCCTGCACCTACTAGGGATGCACTTATCCTCACCCTTTCCTCTTTACTAGTAGGTGCAGTACAGACATTTTAAGGGAAATTTCTCCATCATTGTAAACCTGAGAAATGCTGATTTGATTTGAATGATTCTTTTTCTTTCCTCTACTGTTTTGGCTTTAGTATGAAACTGGGTAATGTCTGGTTCAGACAGCATCCATATGTAGATTTATATATTTCTAGCTAAGTGTAAGTCGTGCATTCCATCCTCTTTGTGTATCTTGTTAGGTCGACATAGGCCATTTTTATTTTTTTACAAGAAACTACAGCCACCTTTAGAATAAACACAAAAAGGTGAACTAGAACAGGCTAAACAGGGAACTTGCGTTCACTCATACTATGTTCTATTGCATGGAGTTCAACTACAGGGAGAGTTCAAGAAATGATTGAAGAATGAGTTTTACATCAGAAGTCTTCCTTTAAAAGAAAACATAACATATCTCTCATGTAATCAGTTGCTGCAATTTCTTAGTGACAGATGTATATTGGTTGATCCAAAGAGATGAACACAACAGCAGAACTATTGACTTATTGTACAGTACCGTGTATCTTTGACTTCTCATGTGTTATGTTGAAATAATTAAATGACAAACCAGTGGTTTCCTACCCTACTTGCAGTTCTGTGTTTATTGTGGAACCTACTTTAGATTCTTTATAGAAACCATTTAAACCAACAAAAATCTTATTTTACTTTTGACTGGAGTTTTTGTAGTTTCTCTGTGAAATTGTCAAATGGACGGTGTAGCTTGATTCCTGAGAGTCCCAGTGGCATTTAACAATCTTCTCAAGTTTACCTTTGTGGTGGTAGGACAGAAAAAAGGCTTTTTTCTATGAAGCCTTCGAAATAGCCCAAGTCCAATAGGGTATATTAATGTAACATGACCCCCCCAAACACACACAGTCCTATACCCCCCTCCGCCAACCCCCACCCTCCGCCCTCTCTCCACCGCAGTAATGATACAAAAGAGCCCAGACATTTGAGTTCAACTAGAAATGAAGAGTAAGGACTTCAGACAGAAGAATTGTGGACCTCCTCACATTATGTGGAATGAGGAATTGATTTAAGGTAAGAACAGGAAACTGAAGCTGAATTTTAGCATCGACATTCTGGTAGGGTCAGAATTAAACAACAGGAAAGCACGGATCCGTCCTGCCTCGTATTAACAGTTCAGCTTGGTGGTGGAATAATGGTGTGGGAGCCCTTTAGAACCAACTGAGAATAGCTTAAACACTACAGCCCACCTGGGTGTTGTTGACCATGTTAGTCCTTTTTTAAACCACAGTATACCATCTTCTGATGGCTACTTCCAGCAGGATTACGCACTATGTCTCACCGCTCAGATATTTTCAAACTGGTTTCCTAAGCATGACAATAAGTTCCCTGTAATCCAGTGGCCTCCACAGTCACCAGATCTCGATTCAACAAGGCACCTTTAGGACGTGGTGAAACAGGAGATTCGCATCATGGATGTGCAGCCGACAAATCTGCAGTTACTGTGTGACGCTGTCATGTCAATATAATGCTAAATCTCTGAGGAATGTTTCTGGCATTTTGTTGAGTTAAGCCATAGAGAATTAAGCAAGGTGTACCTAATAAAGTGCCCAGTAAGTGTCATCATTAATGACACAGAAAGGGTGTCAGCAACTTTAACCTGTCAAGTTGGTCTTCAGAAAAACAAAAGTATTTTTATACTTTTGTAAGGGCAATTTCTATTCTATATATTTTCCATTCATTCAATCAACTTCTATACCGCTTATTCCATAGTGGGTCACAGGGGAGCTGGTTCCTACCTCCAGCAGTCTACGGGCGAGAGGAGGGGTACACCCTGGAGAGGTCACCAGTCCATCACCAAGCAACACAGAGACTTACAGGACTTAGAGAGACCAATTTTTCCAAACTGTCATGTTTTTGGACATAACTGTAAATTTTCCATTTACCTTAATTTTTTTAAAGTGATTTTCTTTCAAATGTTGAAGGTAAACATGATCAGGAGTTTTTATGTGGCCCTTTGCGACAGCTCAGAATAAAAGAGAACAGTTTGTTTAGAGAAGAGTTGAAAGTAGGGAATAGTATATGATGACAGAAATGATGTGTAGAATATAAATTTGGGTTTGTTTTTACTGTAACAATCTAAAGAAAGAGGATCAGAAGTAAATTCCTCCCCTACAAATAAGCCCATCCAGAGTCCAACCATGATTTTTTTCCCATGTGGGTCCAGGGTCTGGATTATATCTGAAAGAGGTGGACAAATGCGTCTGAGTGCATAGCTGGAGTTGTCAAGACTGGCCTAATTATAGCAAACCTATACTTACATCAACTGAGCTGACTCTCATGCATACACTTACAGGATGCCATCTGCACCATAATTCAGGAATAGAAACTGCTTTGGTTTTGCAGAATTTTCTTCAGAGGAACCTTGAGGGAAATGAGGCACCAAAAGCCGGACTTCTAGACGGTGGAGCATTTCGGAAACAGAAAAACAAACGCCTTTACATCTAAAGGGGCAGTCTGGTGAATTATCACTGCTCATTAAACAACGATGGATGGCTAAAGAACCATCCAGTCTGGATGTACAGTTGGATTACGTTCTGCAGCTTTCAACTGATTGGTAGATGTACAGTGTCAAGTAAATCCATTCATGCTCTCGACCTTTTCTACATTTTGGTGTATTCCAGCAACAAATTGCAATGTTTTTTGATGATTTTAAGCGACAGACCAAATAATACATGGTTTTCTGATTTTATTCAAGCAAAGATTTAGAAAGATGTGGTGCACATTTGTATTCAGCTCTCTTTACTCTCATACCACTAATAAAATCTAGTGCAACTAATTGCCATATCTTCATTTCAGTATAAATCTAGCAGTTCTGTGAAGACCTTGGAGGCTGAATACAGAGCTACACTTTCAGATTTCTATCTGTGAAAATGTTTGTTTTTTCATACATACTACTCTGTGTTGGTCTATCCCATAAAATCTAAATAACATACATTCAAATGTGACAAAATATGAAATAGTTCACTGTAAATAAATAGCTGTCTGATGATTTCGTAAAATACGCTGTATTTGATTAATAGCAGGGGTATAACAGAACAGGTATTAATACCCGAATAAATCCAATCCATTTATGAGTCTGTATTTCTGTTTAACCCAGAAATACATATGCCTACAGCCTTGTCAGTTATGTAGGCACATGTAGCAAACAAATTCAGCATTGTTTTATACCTGAACACATGCAGAATTTTGACGTGTGGAACTAAGTGCACAATGCAATGTTCTGTAACCCAACAGAGAGGACTCCCAGCTACCACAGAACTCTGCTTTCTGGAAACTGTAAGGATTCTTATGCAGCTACAGTGGAGAAAACATGGTGGACCGAACCAAACCTTTATGTCAGCATACGCATCTTTTAGCTGCAATAAGGTAAAATAAAACAAAATAAAACTACATCTCCAATCAGTTCAATAGTTGCCCTTTCTTATTTTTTTCTCTTAATTGAAGCAAACTGAAAACATACCAAACTGAATAACATACCAAATTATAATTTTTGTGTATCGCTAAACCCTTAGTTGATAGTCATTGGCCTTGTCGAGATTTCTAAAACCAAAGACCTGATTTTGAGATTTAGGTGGATGTACACTAAATAGCCAAAGTATTTGTCTGTTTACTTTTACATGTACATGAATTTTGATGACATCCTATTCTCAATCTATAAGGTCCAATTTGTTGATGTCCCTACTACCAGCAATAACAACTTTAACTATTCTGTAAACATCTTCCACAAGGTTTAAAAATGTATTCATAGTTAGATGAGAAATCCAGAACTGCAGCCTCTGCTCTAATTCATCCCAAAGATGTTGAAGAAGGTTGAGGTCAGGACTCTGTGCAGGCCAGTCAAGTTTCTTCACACCAAGCTTTATATACCTGCAGCCATGAAAGTGATTAGAACACCAGAATTCATTGGTTTGGTGGTGGGACCCAATACTTTAGGCAATATAGTGTATGTAAGCATAATTTTACTTTTGCACCCAGTTCTTTTGTTAAAAAAATGTTTGGTGAAAGTATTCCAAACTGAAAAGCTAACAGCTCAAACCATTAAAACCTTAATATTATCGAGATATTTCTGTAAACCTCTGAACTGAACTGTATGCAGATGCATCAGAGATCTCTTGTTCTGATTCACAACCATATAAAGCATGTTGATTATTGCTTTAAACTATGCTTATAGTTTTTAATCAAATTTGAAATATTTCAGACCATCAAGCAAATTTTAATATCAGACAAAGATAACCTAAATAAATACAAAAAGTAGATTGAGAATGGTGATTTTATTTAGTAACGCATAAAGCTTTAAAGCTAATCTATCCCTATGGGAAAAAGTAATTGTTTCTATTCGTAAATAATGAATTAACTGTAATTAACCTAACATGTTTTGAAAGCTGACTTCAGAGTCACAAGTCACACATGCCTGATCTGTAGAATCAAGAAATCAAATACAACAGAACCTGTCTGACAAATTGAAGTAGGCTAAAAGATCTTAAAAAGCTACACATCATGCCCTGTTCTACAGAAATTAAAGAGTAGATGATAAAGTCAGCCTAGCTTTGGCACTCCACCGAGCTTTTATCAGGCAAAAATGGTGATGAGATGAGACAAAAGCGGAACCTTTTGGAAGATGTGTCTCGTTATATTTGGTGTGAAACTAACACAGTATCTCAGACAAAATCATCATCATTATCATCAATAGTCCAATATGGTGGTGGAAGTTTGATGGTCTGGGGCTGCTCAAAAAAAGTCCTAGTCAAAGTTCGGACTTAAGTCTGATTGAGATACTGTGGCATGAACTTAAATATTCATGAAACCTTCCAATGTGACTTAATCAAACCAATTCTGCAAGAACTACAGATAGATTTTTCTTCAGAAAATTTTTAAATAAAGACAGTTCTGACAGAGATTTTAGTCTTAAGATTTCGATATCCTGTGAAGCAGGTTTCATTTTTGCAGTTCAACCAAAAAAAGAAAGATTTCCACAGTGTAACAAGAAAAATGACAAGAAAATGTCTCATAATTCCATTGTATGCAGACTATACAATGTAAATAATCAGTCAGTCAGTCAGTCATTTTCTACCGCTTATTCCATAGTGGGTCGCGGGGGAGCTGGTGCCTATCTCCAGCAGTCTATGGGCGAGAGGCGGGGTACACCCTGGACAAGTCGCCAGTCCATCGCAGGGCAATGTAAATAATGATTTTCAAAAAAAAAGTAATTCTTAATAGATTGATTTCTTTTGTCTAGAGAATGTGAAAATCAGTGTGAATTTAGAGAGTGGGAAATTCCTAAGAAGGGTATCGATTTTCCTCCTCTTGGATTGTTTAAATTTGTTAAAAATGTTCCAAATCCCTCTTCATTCCATTGGTTGGAATTGGTTGCATTATGACATAATCATATTGGTGTGAAAAGGCATTAAAGAGTGGATGATTAAGCTTATTTAGAGGTTAGGCACAAAGCTGGTGCATCAACAGTCTCCGTCATTAAGAACAGGTTGAAGAAGAAGATTTTGGATGATGGTGTGCAGACAGGATTAAGTAGTGGTTCCCAAAGGTGGGTCAGGAATATTATAATCAGCAGGTGTGGCGTCTTGAGATTATTTTCAGAAATCAAACTAAATAATTAAAATGATTGGTAAATCATGGTTATGCTATAGATATCCATCCATTGTCTATAGCCGCTTGTCCTTGCCAGGGTCACAGGGGAGAAGCCTATCTCCACCGTCATCGGGAGAGAGGCGGCATACACCCTGGACAGGTCACCACTGCATCACAGGGCAACACAGAGATGCAAAGGACAAACAGCCATGCTCACACTGATTAAAAACAGACAGATCAAATCAATATATTGCCTGTTTAGGCTTTCTGTGCTTTCATTATTTCCCTATGATATATTGTTTTCTATAGATTTTAGAAAGCAAAAAGAAATGTTAGGGCAGTTCTGTTTTGTTCTGTTCTGTTTTTTGATAAATGAAATAAGGAACCTTTCTGCTTTATGTCCTGCTGTCTACCAGGCGATGGCGGTAATGAGCTTAAAGCTTGTTTGCCAGCTGTTAATGAACTGCAGAACAAGCAGCGTAACTAAGCGCAACGAACCGCCATGGCGGTCCGATGCCCATTAGCCGGTCCTTCCAGAGTAAAACTGTTAGTTCTTGTCCTTCTGCTCCATGTCTGTTCGGTTCTGGCAGAGGACCTGAAGTGGGATGAACATGGCTACGTCCTGTACTGCCCCTGCATGGGTAACTATTTATTCACAGCTTCATGTATGTGCTTTATGCTGCTGAAACGGAACTTTCACAACCACAAGTTCAGAGGATGGAACCAAATGGATTTAAAGGTTTGGTTAGTGTAGAAATGCTGGTTCCTAATGCCTCCGCTCCGGGAGCGTCTCCGGGCTTCTAACCAGCTACAAGCTGTTAGAAAATGAAAGCGTGAAGCGGTTTATTGTGATGAGAAGCTGCGTTGTATTTTCCGCTCAGTGATCTGAGCTTTTTAAGTTCCCGATCTTTTTCTTCAGGTCGTTTTGGGAACCAGGCGGACCACTTCCTTGGATCTCTAGCCTTCGCTAAGATGTTGAACCGAACCCTAGCGGTCCCGCCCTGGATAGTGTACCGCCACCACACACCCCCTTACACCAATGTAAGTTTATTCAGCTCTGAGCTCCTGGAGGGTTGCTTTGTGTTTTCAGCTGGACAATGATCCAACCTCTTATCTTTATGTTTTACCTGAAAAGTTTCAAAGGTCCAAATCTGGTTTCTAGAGATCAGACCTTTGATCCATTGTATCCAGCTTGCCTGTGATCTCAAGATGCATTAATGGTTGCATGTTAAAGATAACGAGCTCTTTAATTTGATCATCCATATTTCCTTAAACCTGACCAACTTGGTTTCTTTTCATGCCTCCACAAAGCCTCCTGACACACAGGAATGAAGAAAATAAACTAAACTTTAATTGCAACAAACCAAATAATTTCTGAAAAAAATAATTTCTTTGTTTCAACATTTGAAAAGAGGATTCCGTTTCTGAATGTATTTAGATCCTTCTTGGCAAGTCTTGTCTGTAATTGTTGTCCAGCTGTTTGCATTTTTCCACTGGGATTTCTCTTGAATTATTAAGTTTAGTTTGGAAGGCCTCCTGCACATCACTCTAATCTTTAGTTTCCTCTCAAGTTTTTCTATTGGTTTGAAGTTTGGACTCCTGCTGAGCCACTCCGAACAGTCCGAGAAAACATGTTGGTAAAAGAAAAGGATTACGTTAAATGTGCCAGGGGTATGAAGAATTTTGGGCTTAACGATGCAAACTTTAGGTTTTCTTGTGACCCTTGCAAAATTATCAACCTTAAAACTAAACCCTTCCTTTCTTTTCATGACATTTATTCAGTAACATCAATGAATACCTGCAGGTAAATTAAGAAAAAATGTGAATATCAATAAAAGCAAAGTCTGATCATGCAGTAAATACATCCCAAATCCATAGATCGGTTTTTAAGAAAGACATTGTGAACAGAAGCCTAAAGCTGCAGTTCAAGACACAGCTTAATAAAGGACAAATACGAAAAGCATCCAGCATCCTGTGACAAAGCTTGTCCTTGTTTGTTTTTTTTTTTTTTTTATTTAATTCTCAAAAGATCCTTTCAGGTCATCCTTTCAGTCCATAATCTACACACGTTTATTTCTTGCATCTTTAATCTGCTGTTGTGAAAAAATTATTGTTTTGCTAATAGCAACTATTTATAATTATAAATTATAACTATTAACCAAATCATTAACAAAGTTTGAATGTTTAATTTTAGCCAAACTGCTTTCGGTCTGTCAGGAAATGTCCTGTGAATCCCAGCCCAATGCAGCTGTGTTATAGAACTATTGGTGAAGGAGTGAATTCAAGCAGTGGCGTTTCTCACACAGCAAGGCATGCAAGTCAGCAAGTTGTATTTCCAGCCCGAATACAGTTCTCGGATGCTCTAACAACAGTACTGTATTTTTGATCCAACAAGTTAACACCCAAGAAACTGTCTTGGCCTTAGTTGATCATTGGCTTGAAAAGATCAACTGAAGGATGATTCATCTCTCAGTAATCAGTGATCTGTTACTACATGATCCATTATTAAAGCTAAAGCTGCTATCCCACTGTTTCATATCCTGCCATGTATGCTGGCATTTTAAATACCATGTGTCAGTGGGCGTGGCGTATATGTGAGAAAATGAAAGAGATTTTGTGGGACATTAAGTCCTGCCTTATTTTAGAAATATATCTGTCACTTTTAACACTGCCCTACTCTGAATAGTCCAAATAATTGAGATCAGTGGGGAGAATTCAGGGTTCTGTTTCCTCATGACCAGTACTTACTTTTCTCTGGCGCCAATGACGTTATTATTTTCCTTTTTCATAATAAAGAATACACAACTTGAAAGGACATATCAGTGTTCTATGAGTTGAACCAAGTGGTCGGATTATTCACACACTAAATGATGTCATCTGTTACCTTTGAGTTCCAAGCATTCAGCATCCTGAGGTGAATGAAGCGTCTTCATAGCGTAGCGTGAGATTAAGTAAAGTAATACTGGGTCATTGCTGCAATATCTGAGTCACAGTTGTGTTGATTCTGTAGCAGTATGCATTGCATGTGAGAGCTGCAGAGCTCATGAGGCAGAGTTTGTTTTTGTCATTTTGAGAAAATATGTGTTGCAGCCTGGCTTATGTGGTGATCAAATCATGTCATCATGCCTTCCAATGCAATTGAAACAAAAGGCTGATTTGCAGGTCTCCTATGGTTGAATGTTTTTTTTTCTCTCCTTGTTAACTGGTGGCCTTTGCGGCTGGATTTCCAGTGAGAAATAATAGTAACGGCAGAGGAAGGTGGAAGTAGCAGTTGGTTTATTCAGGCGCACACCAGTCAGCCTAACAGCATCAAGCCTCTTAACAAGACACAATTGCAGCCCTAAATAGGCACAGCTGATAAAAGACTAAAACCATTCTTTACATGGAATTTAATAACTTCCAACTCAAACATACATTTTATCAAATATATACATATTCCCCCTTACTTTTTATAAATATTTTATATTTTTTTAAACCTACAACCAAACACCATAAAACGTCCCCCACATTTTCCGGAACCTATAAATGGTGTCTGGACCCCCGGGGAAGTATTTGTCCAAACACCTTGAAGAGGACACAGAAAAGACAGGTGAGTTACTTTCTTAGCAGAATACTTCTCCTTCACTCACACTTTTAACAGATTTTACACAAACATTTGCTCAAGTTTCAAAACAGTAGACATTATTTGCTCTGAATAACAATTGTTTTTTCACAGACAACCAGTTCAACCCCAATTCTTAATGAGGAGCAGCTGTGCAGAGCCTGGAACAAAAGGCTACATGCTCATTATTGAAATACTCAAATATTCAATAAAATGTTAAGACTTTTGTGCAAATGCTTCTTTCTGTGCAAATCAATGCTTAAAGTCCAGTGCTAAATAAAGTGTTTGTTAAAGTGCTTTTAATAAAGTGCAAAGGTGCTCTTAAAGTGCTATGAATTACTTAAATAAGAATAGTCCAAGTAATGAAGACCTCTTCATTACACTCCTATTCAGGTTCATGTTCCATACCGTGAGTTCTTCAAACTGGAGGCACTGTCCACATACCACCGTGTGGTCAGTTTGGAGGACTTCATGGAGGTGCTGGCTCCCAAATACTGGCCCCCAGGACAGAGGAAGGCCTACTGCTTTGAGACCGCTGCACAAAGGAGCGCAGACAAGAAGTCCTGCCCTATGAAGGTTGGAGAGGATAGATAGATGGATGGATGGTATTCATCTGCTATCCATCCTGATTCATGTTTCCACTGATCCTGATCACTAGGATGCATGTGAAGTTGCAGACTTATGGAGTTACATTTCTACCTGTGCAGCAGATATCCCTGTTTCCAGCTGTCCAACCTAGACTCAAGCTTCTGATTTGTTTCCAGGATGGGAATCCTTTCGGTCCGTTCTGGGACTACGTCGGAGTGGAGTTTGACAAGTCGGTTCTGTTTGGAGGGATTTCCTTCAGTGCTTTTCATCAACCTCAGTGGATGAAGAAGTAAGAGCTTAATTGTGCGGCCATCTGTACATTCTCAGGTTCATGAGTAAAATATTGTATTAGTAGTTTATTTGACCAAGAAAATCCAGCAGACTGATCAATAAACCGTGTCACTTTTTAAGCGATTTGACCTTCAATTTTCCTTGGAACAGCACCTGTTAATAGGAGCTTTTTTTCCTTCTCTTGTGCTTGGAACAGATTCCCGCCCTCTGATCACCCTGTTTTGGCGTTGCCCGGTGCTCCAGCACAGTTCCCAGTGGTCGAGGAGCACGTGGGCTTACAGCGTTACGTGGTGTGGTCAGACAAGTTGGTGAAGGAGGGAGAGGAGCACATCGCCGCCCTGCTGGCCAGACCATATGTTGGCATTCACCTGAGGATCGGCATCGACTGGGTCAGATGACCTTTGGAAGATGGAAAGATTTTGTAGATCAGTGGTTTACAGTTCTTTTGTTCTGCTCCAACACACCTAATTTAAAGGATTTAATAAACAGGCTTCTCCAGAATTTACTAGCTTGCTGACAGGGTTCCTACAGAAACTGCAAAAACCTGGAAAAGTCTGGAACTTGAATTATGTCCTTCCTTCTGTCCATCCTTCCATTCTTGTGCCGTGACTTCGTCCCTTAGTTGGCTTTTCTCCTTTATTTCCTTTTATCCTTGTGTACTTCTTTCTTGTATCCTGCATTTATTTATTCCTTTCCTTTATGGATGTCTGGTAATTTTATATGAATAATGTGTAGGAACCCTGTGCTGAGGACGTTCCATAGCCATTTGTATGATGTGTACTGAAGTAGGGAAACTTCAAACGTTTTTGGTGATGTGTACATCTCAGCTCATATGCACACTTAAACTCATAACCTTTAGATTTTGAGCTTTACCTGGAATCTGTTGGTTCTCTTACAGCAAAATGCCTGCAAACTGCTGGAGAGCAGCGACACTGGGCCTCATTTCATGGCCTCCCCTCAGTGTGTCGGCTACAAGCGCCAGACGGCCCTTACCCTCACCATGACCATGTGCCTCCCTGACTTGGCAGAGATCCGCAGGGCCGTCAAACTGTGGGTGAAGAGGACTGCTGCTCGCTCCGTCTACATCGCCACCGACTCAGAGTCCCACAGCAAAGACATCGAAAAGCTCTTTAAGGGCAAGGTGGGTTCGTCTGGGATGTCTCCAGATGTTTCATCAAATATCTGGCCCATAAGAATTTTTTTCACAAGATAAAAACCTTGTTTTTCTGAATACGTAATGATTTGCAGTTGTGTTAAAAATATGTGCCTAAAAAAAAAAAATAATTGGACTCAAATTTCTTTAATACCTTTTTTTTCTAGGAGGAGTAAATCTGCTTGGTTTACTTAGATAAAAAAAAACTTTTAACCAGTTTGAGTAATAAACTTAACGTGTCTGCAATGTTTGATGACTAGGATCAATTTGAATATATGTAGGGAGCACCGATTGGTTGGCTGGCCGGGCTCGATTTTCTTAATTTTGGGAAGTCGGTGATCGGCCGACACGTGCATGTGAAACCGATCTTACCCACCGATCTTATTCACTTGTCTAACCTATTGTGCAAGTTTTGTTGTTTTTTTTTAAATGAGAAAAATGAAAGACAAAAGGAACTGCAATGCTCTAAACATGTCATTTATATATGAGAGCACTGCCTCATGTGCAGTTCAAACAAGTTTGTATTGTTGCTTAAAAAGTAATAAAAAAAAGCATTCAAAATTTCTGTTTAGTATGTATTTATAGCAATACATTTGCCTGTAAACGAAAACAAATACTGCTCTAAAAATGTACACAGGACACAAGTAGCACAATTGTACTGCTAAAGAGCATCACATCATAATTTTCTGTATAAATGTATTAATGGTCATATGGAACAATCAGTGTGGAAAAAATAATTCAAACAGCAAAATCTAATAATCGTAATTGGTTTCTGATCATTTTTGGAGGTCTGCAAACATTAGCTATTAATGTTACTATGATGATAAAGCATAATTCTTCCTTATGTTTGTGCCACCATAACAACAAACGGTGCTATAATTACCCCTCCTGCGTCCCAGTGTTTAGTAACATTCAGTTGTTCCGTCTTCCAGGTGTCTAGTTGTTTTTTGGAAGCATGCTTGTATGTTCTGGCATCATTGTCTGTTTTCCCTTAATACCAGCCCATCTCTTTTTCCTCCGGCTTTTCTTCTCTCTTTAACAGCTGATTTCCCTGGATGTTTCTGCAGGTAAAGGTGGTGAACCTCCAGCCTGACTCAGCCCAAATGGACCTGTACATTTTAGGGCAAGCTGACCACTTCATTGGGAACTGCGTCTCCTCCTTCTCTGCCTTTGTGAAGAGGGAAAGAGATGTCCGCGGCCTGCCGTCCTCTTTTTTTGGCATGGACAAACTCGGGAAAGTAAATCCCAAAGAAGAACTCTGAGATGCGGACAGTATCGATGGGATATAAGAGTAGGATGGATCATGAGTTTTATGTGAACCTTGGGCTGGAATGTGAGGAATGATGTGGAAAGGCTGGGAAATAGAGCTGCTTCCGTGGAAATTTTGACATTTTTCCTCTGCCGAATTTCTTTCACCGCATTTTGGGTTTCCAGCAGGACCTTAGTGAACCTGTGTCCGTGATCATCATCTGACTTTTAGGGAGAGAAAACCAGCACTAACTAGGACAAAACACTACTTCTAAACCCTCTGACAGCTGAGGACAGTATTGTTATTGTGAACAAACCTTCCATTAATGTTTGAATTCACACAGTTATAAAAAAGGGTTGCTAAGGAAATAATTTTTTTTCTTTCACCAATAAATCAGTATTTTTGTAAGAATAACTTTTTTTAAATCATTTTCATTTTCATCAGCTGCATCAGTTTCATGAAGATTTCGGTACATTTCCCACTGCATACTAACATTCAGAACTCCTATTTTTAAAGGAAGAAGTCTCTAAGCATCACGTTTTCTAGTACGGCTGGAAAAAAGGTGGATTTTGCTCATTCTGTGCAAAAAGCAGCCTGAGTTTTGATTGCTCAGTTTGTATGGGAATTACAGGAACAGAACTGGGGTCCCAGTCAAAATGTAAAAAGAAGTGAAGTTTGACAGCTTGATTTTAACAGATTTGAACAGATGATTTTAAAAAATGGCCTCAAAAACACCTGTAAATGCAAATCGATGATATTGTTTCATGACCTAAGAGGAGAACAATATCCAGAAAAGTAAAGTTATAAAAATGCTTCCATGTACTGGAAGGAAAACATTTTCTGATTTAAAACTGGAATTGTAAACTGCCAATAAATCTAATAAACCAGCCAAGCTTCCAAAGCTCCTTGCCTCATTGTGCACTTGGACCTATCTGCTGCCATCCTGAGGAAGATCTGCACTGGTGGTAACAGCAGAGATGCCTCAGTATGCAGTAAAGTTCTGCAAAGTCCTGCTAATGACCCCAATTATCTGGTTCAGCTGTGTTGAAACAGGCCCTTGAGGACTGGAGTTTGACACCTGTGCCTTAAAGGAACGGTGCAGCTGGATGACATCCACATAAATGTGAGCGCAGATTATCTTATTTTTTTATAATCTGACCAGGAGGGAATATACTCATCAGAAACAAGATTGGTTCTATAACAGAACCATGGAAGGTGTGTTTTGGAATCTGATGTGACCTGGTTCATGAGAGCTTGAAAGTTCTGTCTGAGGTAAGATCTGAACCATTTTAAAAGTAGAACGAGAGTTCCCTATTAGATCATCCAACCTCTTTATTACGCTGCTGTGAGCAATTCTATCAAATTCAGAGAAGGATCTAATTAAAGGAAGACTAAACTGTCTGGAGTCTGCAGCCTTCAAAATATCACTCGGCACCCTAAGCAGAGGAGTTTCAGTAGAGTTATTTGTAGAAATCCTGACAAAAACAAAAAAATTGTGGCGCTCCAGAAATGAAAACTGATATTTCAGGTATTGGGCTGCAATTTTCTAGCTGAGCTGGTTCTGAGCTTGGTTTCTTTAGAACACAGAGGACGGAAGAGTGTCATTAGGGCTTGAAGAGCTTAACTGTTTTTGAAATTACAGAAACACCCTGCAGAATGTCAACTGAAGAGGTTAACCAGATAGGAGACATAATTCTGAAGGATAACGCAGATGGGGATGAAAAAAACTCATCCTAACACCTCAAAGAAACTGCACAGTGGTTTGTATTGATTGCTGCCTGGTAGCAAGAAGGTCCCAGGTTCAAATCCCAGCCTTGGGTCTCTCTGTATCTTTCAGTTTGCATGTTCTCCCCATGAAGCCGGCTTCTTCACAGTCCAAAAATATGATTGTTGGGTTAATTGGGATTCGGTAATTTAAAAGTGTGTTTCTGTGTTGCCCTTTGATGGCCTGGCGACCTGTCCAGGGTGTGCTTGATTAAAAAGGCCCAGACACCTCTTTCCACAGCCACCTCTTCTGGGAGAACCCTAAGGCGTTCCCAGTCCAGCCAAGAGACATGTGTCCCTTTTCCACTGGCTCTATTTAGGCCGACTCCACTCGTCTCGTTTTTTTCCATACCGGTCACAAATTTTTTTGTTCACCGCTTAGGAGCAGGTACAACCGGGACCGAGTAGGGACTACAACCCCTGGCAAAAATGATGGAATCACCAGTCTCTGAGGATGTTCCTTCAGTTGTTGAATTTTGTAGAAAAAAAAACAACAGATTACAGACATGACAAAAAACTAAAGGCATTTTAAATGGTAACTTTCTGGCTTTAAGACATACTAAAAGTAATCACGAAAAATAATTGTGGTAGCCAGTAACAGTTACATTTTTAGAACAAGCACAGGGAATAAATTATGGAATCACTCAATTTTGAGGAAAAAAAATATGGAATCACCCTGCAAATTGTTATTACAAAGAATAACACCTGCATCAGATTAAATCTGCTCGTTAGTGTCCAGGTAAAAAGGATGATCACCCTTGAATAGCTGCTGCAAACAGAGGACTGACCATGAAATAATCGGCTTCCAAACACCAGAGATGTCACTTGAAAAAAGGTTAGGTTTATCAACGTCCTTCAAGAGGGTAATCATCACACAGTGTAAGCACAAGATGTTGGTTGTTCACAGTCAGCTGTGTCTACAATCTGGACCAAGTACTAAACAACATTGGAAGGTGGTTAAGGAAAGCATACTGGGTAGTACCAAGGAAGACAAAAGCGTCAAGACAGAAAACTTAAAGCAATATGCCTTGAAAACAGAAAATGTACAACAAACAAATGAGGAACAAATGGGAGGAAAACTGGAGTCAACGTCTTGTGACCGAACTGTAAGAACCGCCTAAGGAAAGGGATTTACATACAAGAAGAGCTAAAAAAAGCCATCACTAACACAATGGGCTAAGGAAATGCATCGTGGACTGTGGATGACTGATGAAAGTCCTATTCAGTGAATGAATCTCAAATCTGTCTCTTGGGCAATGGGATGGATGCTGGAACTTTTGTTTGGTGGCCGTACCACGAGATTATGCAGACACTGTCTGCAAATTTCCAACAGTGACATTGATGATATTTACGGGCTTCATGTCAGGTAAATTCCACTGGAGAATGGCTGTCATTACATCTTCAATTAAATCCACAGGTTTACCTTGTATTTTGGACACTTTTCTTATCCCATCCTTTGAAAGGAATTTTGGGATGAACATCATTTTTCAGATGATAATGCATCTTGGCCATAGGGCAAAAACTGTGAAAAGCATTCCTTTAAGAAGACCACATAAGGTCAAGGTCATGGGCCTGCAAACCGTCCGGATCGCAATCGCATTGAAAATCTGTGGTGGAAGTTAAAGAATAATGGTACCATGACAAGGCTCCAAGCTGCAACCTGCAAAGCTGATCTGGCAACAGCAACTTAGGGAGAGCTGGAGTCAGTGGGTGAAGAGTACCGTTTTGTCCCTCATAAGTCAGGCCTCAAGAAAAGACTGCAAGCAGTTATAAGGCCAGAGGTGGTGCAACAAAGTACTAGTGATGTGTTGGAGTGTTATCGTTTGTTTTTCATGATTCCATATTTTTTTCCTCAGAATTGAGTGATTCCATAATTTATTCCCTGTGCTTGTTTTAAAAATGTAACTGTTACTGGCTACCACAATTATTTTTTGTGATTTCTTTTAGTATTTGTTAAAGCCAGAAAGTTGCCATTTGAAATGCCTTTAGTTTTTTGTCATGTCTGATCTGTTTTTTTTTCTACAAAATTCAACAACTGAAGGAACATCCTCAGAGACTGGTGATTCCATCATTTTTTGCCAGGGGTTGTACATATGTGGTGAACAGACTGCTGTTCCCTGATTGGCCATGGGACCAGGAGAAACGAGAAGGTTTTCAAAGAGGTGGTGCAAGGAAAAGTTCATAAAAGTCAAGAGCGACTACATCATATAGGAAAGGATCAACGTTTACCAGAGCAGGTCAAAGTGAACTATAATTGTACCATTTACAAATCATAAACCATACCTGAAGGCTGAAAGAGAAGAAAAAGAACACTCCTCCTCCTCCTGGGCTGTGGTCCATATTATTGTCCCAATGAATCATTTTATACATGAAAAAAGCAGTACATTCTTGCATATACAATAATACAAACATTTTATTTTGCTTGTTTTTCTTTTATATATTTAATGCAGATTACTTTTATGTGACATTGTCGTAAGTCAGCCTTGCATCAACTGAAGAACATTTCCAGGATGACTGTCAGCAAGAGCTTGAAAACTCATCCATGCGTTTATCTAAAGTTGAATTGATTACTGCAACAGTGCTCTCACAGGTCTGCCTAAAAAGTTAGTCAGACAGCCCACGTCCTCACTAGAACTAAGAAAGTGGAGCACATCGCCCCAGTTCTTCAGTCCTTACACTGGCTCCCCGTATCTCAGAGAATAGACTAAAATACTTCTGTTAAATTATAAATCATTGAAAAGGTTAACACCAAAATACATTAAAGATTTGTTGTCATTGTATCAACCTTCTAGACCACTCAGATCATCTGGTTCCAGTCTACTCTCCACCCTCCGAATCAGAACCAAATATCAAGAAGCAGCATTCAATTCTTATGCTCCACTAATCTAGAACAAACCTCCAGAAAACTGCAAAAATTCTAAAACCGAAAGTTCTTTTAAATCAAGGTTAAAAACAGTGTATAAAGTTATCTTTAAGTGGTCTATTTAAACTATTGACTAAAACAATTTCAGTCTATAGTCCAACTTGTCTTTACTTTTATTATGCCACTGCAATGTACTTTTTTTGAGTAGTCTTGTTGCTGAAATGGGCTATACAAATAAACTCGCCTTACCTTCAAAGGAAGAAAACTAATCACAGTTCAGCAACATTACTATTTACGTGGGCAGCAGCGTTCTGGATCAACTGCAGCTGTCTGGTCGACTTTTTAGGCAGACCTGTGAAGACACTGTTGCAGTGCTCAATTCTACTTAAAATGAACGCATGAAATTGTTTTTCAAGGTCCTGCTGAGACATAAGTCCTTTAATCCTGGGGATGTTCCTTAGGTGATAGAAGGCCGAACTTGTTACTGTCTTTATGTGCCTCTGAAGGTTCAGGTCTGAGTCCATCACTACACCCAGGTTTCAAGCCTGACTGGTTGTTTCTAGCTGTAATAACTGAAGCTGTGTGCTAACTTTTAATCGTTCTTCCTTTGGTCCAAAGATTATTACTTCAGTTTTGTTTTGATTCAGCTGAAGAAACTTTTAGCACATCCATCCATTAATTTCTTTTAAGCATTTACCCAGCGCTTGAATGGGTTCATAGTGACCTGGTGACATTGTAATGTGAAGCTGTGTGTCGTCTGCTTAGTGATAACTGATGTTGGGGTCACCATCTTGTTGCTAGGTTTTGCTAATAGCCAAAGTCTAAGTGCTCTTTAAACAGTTCAATCATGAATGATTTATTTGCAATAGAACGTGTGTTCAGCAACATCAAGTGATTGGTCAGGTCAGAGGTGATGTAATGTGGTAAGCGGCGGGGCGAGCTGTAGTATCAGCACTATCACATTCCATTCTCCGCATAAAATTCCCTAACAAAAGCTTTTCAGAAACAGTTTTTAAAAAAATTGAAGCAATTCAAAGCAGTCGGCTGCCAATACTTAAAACAAAAAGGTTAAGAGGTCAAAGGTCAATCAGCCACCCCAAAACAAGATTGGTGCCAATAATTCAAAGTTTGTGCCGCTAGAATTTTTGTGCCACTCAGTCTGCCAGATTAAACAAAAATATTTTTGGTTCCTGCCGTGTTTGTGCTGCTAACTGTCACGGTTATTTAAAAAATAAAAACCAAGTCATTCAGCCAACCACCCCACTCACCTAAACAAATTGAATTCAGGGAATTTTTGGAACAAAAAGAAAATAACTGCCGACCAAAACATGCTAGTTGATCATCAGCATTTTAAAGCTAGAAGCATTGGTCAAAAATCAATAAATCAAGACTTTGATATTTAATTTAAAGTGGTGAATTAAAGTAATTTATGCCTAGTTAAGGATTCTCAATCATTACTGATCAATAATAAAATATTGTAATAAAAACTAATGTGCATCTGTTCATTGTGTGACACATACATAGTAAATACAAAGGGCTGGTTCAATTTTAGGTGACATCCAATTCTTTTTTTTAAATGAGGGTGGTACACAACTGTAGCAGCACAAATGTGGCACATTTAATTTTTTTTATTTAAATATTGTGGAGCCAAATGACCTTTGACCTAACCTCAAAAATTTACATCTTTAAAAATGAGAGGGGCTCATTTCTAATCAAACTCTGGAAGTTCAGTTTGAAGAAAACTAGGAATTAATTTAGAGACATTACAATTTTTTGCAAAAAATTTATTCAATGTAAAAACAATTTAAAATATTAGCCAATTTACACAGAATACCCCACCCCCACCACACACACACACACACTCATAAGTCTACTGCACAGACAACAGAGCCTGGGTATGGGACCGCGCGGACGTTATGACAAACCCTCCACCTAAGGGGGAAAAAAAAAGGCAATCAGATTTCAGATGTTTAATTTAGTTTTTTTTGGGAGGGGGGGCTGTTTTTGAAAAGCATTTTGTGTTTGTGGAAGCAAAACTAACTGAAATATATTAAAAAAAAATTTGTTCTTAAAAGCAAGAGAAGGTAATGGGGGGGGGGGATTTATGACTCAGTTATGGTTGAGGTGCAAACACACCCTCCATTTCTGCTACCTGCATGACCCCTTCTCTTTTCCAATAGTTATAATCAGTCTGACAGAGAGAGGTACCCCAATCCTTGTGGTATTTAGTATAACAATGGCCATCAGTGGGCTCTAGATGGACAAACTTTATCAGTTTATTATTTTATTTGGTACCCCTACACATAGCCTATTCTAAAAATGGCCAAACTCCAACACTCAGTAGTTTAATCTAACTTCCTCAACAACCCTATACCATTGCAAACCCTTTGTGAAGTGCCTTGAGACGACATCCGCTAATAAACAAACTTGACATGTGTTGTGAATTGGCGCTATAATTAAAACTGAATTGAACTAAATAAAAAAAAAAAATTTAAAAAGTCTGCTTCTGTCCTTTTGAGGAAACCGTAAAGCTTAGCATGCTCTACGGTATGTGCATGTGTGGGTTCTCTCTGGCAGCCATAGTACTGACAGAGTACCCTGACATGCACTGGAGGAACATGCAATCTCCATAGAGAAACGGTCCTAGCCAAAGCTTTGTGGTGCAAGACAACAGTGCCAATAGATGCACCACTAGGCAGCCCCCATAGTGTTGGGGGAAAAAAAGGCATTTTGAATTATGGCACAAGAATGTTGGGAGGCAGATTGCTTGATCTAAAGGCATGTGATAGAGTAGAACACAGAAAAAAAATTTCAGGATTCCCAAGTATCCAGTACAAAAAAAAAAAAAAAAAAAGGCTGTCAAATGAGAAATGTCTTTGATTTTACTGTTCATTCCAAATTAAATTCATCATAGATCCTCAGATTTGACCCGTCTCCACAAACTGAAGATACCACTTATAACTTTTGTAAATATATATATACACCCAGCTCATTGTCTTAGTAAAAACCTTAATTTTCCATTGATCATTTTAAACACGGGCTGCATGGGTGCAGTTGGTAGCACTGTTGCCTTGCAGCAAGAAGGTCCTGGGTTCGACTCCCGCCTGAGGGTCTTTCTGCATGGAGTTTGCATGTTCTCCCAGTGCATGCGTGGGTTCTCACCGGGTACTCCAGCTTTCTCCACAGTCCAAAGACATGCCTGTGAATGAGCGTGTGCATGATTGTTTGTGTGTTGCCCTGCAATGGACTGGCGACCTGCCCAGGGTGTACCCCACCTCCTGCCCAGGGTGTACCCCACCTCCTGCCCATAGACTGCTGGCGATAGACACTAGCTTCCCCACGACCCACTATGGAAAAAGCGTTATAGAAAATGATTGTTGACATTTTAAACATGATCTAAAAGTGTCTTTGATCTGGATCAGTTTACTAGTGCGGAGTTTGCTTATAATTTTACGCTGCTGAAGGACTGTAGGCATGTTGCTTTTAAATTTGGTAAATTTATACAGTTGGATTTCCAAATTTCTTGCAGGCTGGCCGCACATTTGCCGTCCGTGCACAGAACAGCACCCTGACAGCAGTCAGCAGTATGAGTGTCTCCAAACTTTTCATGAGAGATGTAATCCACACAATTTAAAGGAGCAGAATAACAGACGTTTTATAGTTTCTCCAAGGTCATTCTCCAACTATTATGAAAGCAGTTCTGGTTAGTGGATGGTAAACAGGCTTTCAACGCTCTGTTGAGTTTCATTGTAAATATGCTCTGTTTATGAGCTGGCGAGTTAGACAAGTTGGCAGTCTGCCATGTGGCTTGTTGTTTTAGCTCAAAGTGATTTTGGTTCATCATTTCCCTGACCCAGTTTAATCTCCGAGTATCTGTGTTTAGGACCACTTCATCCTTGTTTGTGCTCCTAGTGTTTGTGGCAAAAGGTTTGAACAACCCTGGGATAAAGGCTACAAATTTGTATCACAATTAGCTTTTAAAATTTTTTTCTTTTTCTTACCCAGCCCAATTAGAATAAGCAAATTGTTGGGGAAAATCCCAAATTTTGATTATGGCAAAAAAATGAATGCAAAATGATCATCTTCTGCAGCTAATCTGTAATGCACAAAGACCATCCGATTTCAGAAAACCAGCTACCTGATCACTCAACTCTTATAGGAAAAAAAAAAGCTTTTACAGTTCCAACCAGTTTCCTTTGGATTTGCATTTGTGGATGGTGCTTTTAATATAAAAAGTTAAATAGCCAAGGAGTCAGGTGATTCCTAGGTGATGGATCTCGGGTTTATTGGGGTTTTGCCCGAGAATCCCTCCCAAACCCTCTTCTGTGACCCGATCTCTTTAACCCAAAAATGTCTGCTGGTCAATCCCTGTATTTTGGCAATTATCTATCAAATACTTTTATAGAAAAACAGACTGTTCTTAATGCAAGCACATAATGTATTTTATACAAAGGACCAAGATGGCAGTGAGAAAAACTTTTGACAGGAAGACACCAACAGGGGGTGCCATTATAGAGCACATGGGACACATTGGTGAGAACAAGAACATCATTCATACAGATTTAATGTTAGTGGTTTCCTATTAGAGCAAGAAGCTGATGTTGAGAACAGTCGTACATAATGCTTTATGGCATTTTGATCTTTATCAATTAGAAAAAGGTTTGGATTTCCAGCCGGCTGGATTATTACCCCTCAACATTAAGGAACTGCTGAACAAGACTAATCAAGTGTGATTATTGCTCATTAAAAAAAAATAAAAGCTTTTGAGCAAGAGTAGATTTTCTGATAGGAATGAAATTAATCCATCATTGGCCATTTACAACCAATTTTTTTCATTTTAATGTGGTATTGAGATTCAGCATCCTGCTCTGTACACCTGTGAATCGACAGCTGAGTAGTGGTACAAACAGAATGAGACATACGGAGTTAAACTGGTGAAGTAAAAATGGCTGATTTTTAAACCAGTATTTGTTTGATCATGCTTAAAAATAAATGAATAGTAAAAAAAAAAAAAAAAAGCTTTCTCCCCCAGCCAATAATCTCATTTTCACAGCATGGGAACTGAAAAAATTCCATCATCTGCTTACAGACTTTCACCTTTTCAGCATTTTTATTTTACCATGAAATATCTAGTGGGTCCAAGTTCAATAAATTAATGAGTTATTCTTACTTTAATGACAACTTGCATTTATTTAAAGTAATATACTAATATTAGCCACGTTGAACACAAATAAGGAATTTCCCGCATCCTTTAGAAAAGTTGTTACTGCGGGCCTGTCCTTTGACACTCCACTTTCACAAGAAAAAAAAGAAATCATTGAAGAGCAGGAGAATGCAAGGATCTGAGAAGTAAATGGTTAAACCATCTGAACATTAAAATTCCTGCTGTTTGATAATTCTATTAGAATGTACTGCTGTGACAAATGTATTTTCTTTAAAATAAAAAATGATAACCTACTTGTTGGTTCTGGTGTTGTATTTCAGGATGCGGCAGAGTCGCTCCTTCCCTTTGCCCGCCAGCACGTAGATCGTTTCACCAATGGCAGCACATTTCACCATTAAAGGAAACGGCATTGGTTCACAAGGATGCCAAATGTCATCGTTGATGTCGTACCATTCCACTGATTGCAAAGGGCCTTTTAAAAAAAAAAAAAAAGTGAAAATTAAGCAGTGCCTGTTTGTTCTACAGACGATATTACAGTCAGGTGTTTAAATTACCTTCATGACCCTTCCCTCCAATGGCATAGATCCTGCTGCCAACTACTACCAGCCCATGGTTCTTCCTAGGATCTATCATGGGGCTCAACTCCCTCCACCTGAAAAGTTCAGTTGTGAAGGCAGTGAAATCTTTCTTAGTCGTTTCTACAGCAATCTTTGAAGAGGAACTAACGGCTTCAGGGCCACTTCATAAAAAAGTTGTTCGGTGAACTCAAGCTGAGGCAGTACTTTTATGGCTGACATTTTAGACATCTAAACACTAAAATTCTCATTTATTTTAAGTTGAAATAAAAAGGAGGAACTGTTTAGCCCTTCCTTAAGTTCCCATTTCGCACCTTAGGCGTGTGACTCACTGTCTGATCCTGGGGTCGTACACCTCACAGGTGTCGATAATCCTAAAGTGGTCCCTCATCAGTCCTCCACCACAAACATAAATGAGCCCGTTGACTTCCACTGATCCATGGCAGCAGCGGGCGGTCAACAAGTTTGTTTCGACTTGCCACGAATTAGTATGCGTGTCGAAGGACTCAAAGAGGTCCACAGGCAAGTGATCTGGAGATGCATATAGAGCAGAGTACATGGACAGCATGTCTCAAGGCCAATTCATCAGTAAAATATTGGTTGATGTAAAAATAAGATTTACTGATTGCAGTTTTAGTTTCTGTTATATGTGCCTTTTCCCTGTTTTACTGTAAAGATTGATTGATGGGTTATAGAATTATTTTAATTGTTACATTAAAAATGCAACATTAAAGCTAGATTACAAAAAGTGCATAAGAACACAGAAGAAATTATCCATTTTGGTAATTGGATTTTCTCATCACAGACCAGTAATGGAAGGACAACCTCACCACCTCACTGTGTGCCAGCAAAGTATATCCTGCAGCCTTGACATCAATTCCTATGTGTGGTCAGGGTTCGATATTGGGCTCAGTGAGAGTTTAAATTTTAGCTACAGATTTTATTTCATGTGCATGTATATTTTGGTGCTGCTTTGAGAGAAAAACAAAAAAGAAAAGTGGGACAACGACTTTAAGGTAAAGAAACAGCGCCTTTTACAGTAATGATTACAGTACTTTTGGTCTCGAATGTGGAATATTTGAAAACACGATATTTTGATTGCAGGTGATTCTATGCTTTTAGGATTTAAAAACAAAACCATTGCATTTCTGACTACATAAACAAAATAACTTTATAATCACTAGTTTCTGATGAGAAAATGTACTCATTTTTTTTATAAAATGTCTAATTAAAAAAGTATTTACCGTTTTATATATAAGAATTATAAATAATTTACATTTGTCCCTACATTCCACCATAATTATATGCAGGTTGAACTATAACCTGATAAGCTATGGAATTATTTATGTTTTTCCTCTTGTTTTCATAGCTTAGGAGTTCCGGATCAAGCTGGATTCTTCACCTCTTTAAATGGCAACTGGTACTAAATGACCAGCATATAAAACAAAATGAAGATGTGATATGTTCATAGTCCAAACAAAATGAATGGATTGCTTAGAAATTGGTCCATCATTACTAAAACCCATACTCACTCTGCACTATTCCACCTGATATGTAGATCTTTCCCTGACAGACACAGGCAGCCAGCTTGTTACGGGGTGAGGGCATCTCCATCCTGGAGTACATTCTCTGATGTGGAATGTTGTAGCAGTCTATGCGCTTTTCAAAACCTTGGCAAGTCGAGCCTCCCAATATGTAGACCTCATCATCCCAGTATACTGCTGTAGCATTCAACCGTTGTTCCAAGGAGCAGTGGATGGCTGTCCACTTGGAATCCTGCATAAAAGCCACCATGATGCTGCAATATTGGCAAAAATGAGAAAAATGTGCTCACAGGCAAGAGGTTCAGGCAACCTTCCAAAAACTACCTTAGGGTTGAAGTAGCGGCAGGGGTCAGCCTGCAAGTGTCCAAACAAAGCAATGTGTTTGAGTTTTTTCAATCGAGGCTGGCATATCACTGCCAGGTCCTGGTATTCCCTCCAGTTCAGGTGGTAGTGTATCGCACCTTGGAGAAAAAGGACTGGCTGTTTGGTGTGTACATGAGTATGTTAATAGGTACAAGAGTTCCAACACAGCTGAAAGCCAGAGCAACATTCTCAAACTGCTTGCACACGTTCATTTTTCACATTCAATACCAGCCGTTTAGATGCATCCTCTACTTACCAGTGACCATGCTGAGGCACTGTGGGCTGTTCGCAATCAGGGGCTCAGTCTGCACAGTTTGCGACAGAAAGTCTTTAGAGATCAGACAAAAGCGAACACAGCTCAACACCTCCACCAAATGCTGTTGTCTGTTGAGCAAATCATGCTTCAACCAGCGCAAGGCAGCACTATAGATCTGAAAACCAGGGGTTAAAAAAGGAAAAAATATATTGTTTCAGGAGCCTTTGGTTAATCTACAGGCCTTCAAAGACTGAGGCATATTTCCTATGGCTGCACTTTGAGAGGCAAAATTAAATTAAAATTACACAAGTCTGTTTCCAGATCTCAGGATGACCCATTATTCAAACATTCTCACCTGCACATGAAAAGACCATACATTCTTTACTCCCCTGGGTTACCTTAACAAAACTGTTTTTTGGGCATAAATTTGTCCGTTTATAAAAATTGCAACTCCCTTTTTTCCTCCCCTTATTTAAGAATACTTAAAGAATGTACCTGCTCCTCAGGGACAGAAAGCTTGTCATTCCTGAGTATCCTTGACAGGCAGGTGATATGAAGCTGCAGGAAATCATTCAACATGATTGATTTTGTAAAGTGCTTAATGAGAAAAGCTTCCGCTTTTTCTTTCAGTCCCTCACAATCCAAATAATGTGCCAAGGCCCACATATCTGCAGAAGAAAATGAACCTCTGAATAGAACATTGTCAAAACAGCAAGCCTTTATTTGTGTTTCTTGCTCTTTACCCATGCAGTTTGCAATGTCCATCTGTTCCTTCAGAAACTCCTCGCACATCAGTTGGATAGGCTCAATCTGATACTGGCAGGCTGCCTGCAGCAATGACTGGACGTTTCTCCTGTTTAACTTGATTCTGTATGGAGAAAGAAATTAACTAATTCGTATAAATTAAAATGTGGTACAGTTACACATCTGTTTCTGTTTGTGTCAAGGTTCCTACCGCGCTGTGTAAATGTAGTCAATCAGTAGCTCAACGATTTCAGGATCCACTCCCGGTAGCTCCACCTCAGGAGATATTGACTCAATCATGTTTGCTGAAAGTGATAGCAAACTTGTTCATGTGAAAAAAAAATTAAATTAAAAATTAAATTAAAAAAAATATACACCATGTTGCCAGAAGCCTGGGGTCAGTCCCCCAAATAAACTCATTTTCAATATTCCAGTCAAGTCTTAGTGAAATTATTATAAAGAACTGGAAGCGATTTGCAATTTGGCCACAACCTGAAAGCCTAAAAAAAAATAAAAACAATTCAAGAGGATGGTGAGCATATGCAAAGGCGCATGGTGCACAGAGGTAACCAACTTTCAGGAAGGTCAATAGTTAGAAGCTTCATGTGTTATTCAGATTAGCTCAGGAACAGTGCATATAGAGATTGATGCCTGGCTGTGCAGCTGTTCCAAAGCCTTACATCACCAGGTGCAATGCAAAGCGTCTGATGCTGTACTGTAAAGCACACCACCAGTGGTCTATAGAGCAGTGAAGATGTGGTCCCTAGGGTGATGAATCTTGGTTCTCTGTGTAAACAAGTCTGGGTTAGCAGTTGCCAGGAAAGCAACACATGTTTGTCTGCCCTGTGGCAAGTTTGGTGCAGGAGGGGATGTATAGGAGTTTTTTTTATTTTCCCAACTCTGTGCAAACAGTTTGGGCAAGGCCACCGCCTACTCCATTATCACCACCTGAGCGCAAAGATCCATACAAACATTGAGTGAACTAAACTGGCCTGTAGAGTCTTCACCTCAACATGAGAGAACACCTATGCGATGAATTAAAAGGCGAGACTTTTAGCCAGTCCTTCTCATGAAACATCCAACTTCACAAATGGGCTTCTGAAAGAATCATCAAAAATTCTCATAAACACACACACTCCTAAACCTTGTTGAAAACCTTCCCAGAAGATCTGAGCGTTACAGCTGCGAACGGTGGGCCAACAATAAACCCAGTGGATGAAGAGCAGGATGCTAATCAAATTCATGTGTGTGAACACAAACGTGTGAAATCTTTTGGCAGTATGGTGTAGCTGTGAAGGATGAGGTTTCAAACATGTCCTGCATACTTGTGAACATGAGGCGAAAGAATTCACTCCCAGCTGCTAAAACCAGCCGATGGACTGAAAAGCGCCTCTCCTGAACCACAAGGGTGACATCACACAGTGCACCCTGTAGGGAAAAAGACAAATCAGCATGCGTAAAGTAGCTTTCATCCAAGCACTAGATTTATAATTCTCACCTGTTTTCTCATCTCATCCATGGATTTCACAAGGCCAGACAGGTGGTCGGGTTTGGCTCCAGTGTGACAGGTGCTCACGGTCCTGTTGGAGCTCACGGTCCTGTCGGATCTCAGCTGAGTCACTTTAGAGGCCATCTATGGAGCTGCGTGAGGCTGATTATCTTCTCACTCACATAAAAACCAGCCACATATTACCAACAGAGGCAACATTTCAGTCAAGCTTCTTTTTGATTAACAGATTTGTTTTGTGAAGTTTAGGCATATGTGAACTCAACTGTATCAATGTAATTTTATGAATCATTATCAGCAGTAGTAGGAATACATTCACAAATTTGTTACATTAAAATTGACAACTGCATTCGACAGGTCAGGAACAAATTGCAGTCTGCAGACCAAGCCCACAATGCACCTAGTATCCACTTGGGGTTTATAAGCAATAATAGAAATATTGTAAATTTTATATTCTTAAATGTGTTAGCCTTCAGAGCACACAAAAGTTGATGCTCAAGGCTCTAATTTAAATACAATGCAGGGAGTTCACTTTTAGTTAATTTGTTGTACTAATGCTTTAAAAAGAAACTCGTCCACTGCTTCAGGGAAAACGGCACATGATTTGGTAGTCTTATCAAAGTATGGGCAGACAACGCTGGTAGCCCAAGAAATTTAAGAATTTGGAAATAATCCTGCTAAAAAACAGCAGACTGATACCTTATTTAGCCAAGTGGCAGAGTACTCATGTCACCACCTTCTGCATGTAGTGGGAAAAAAAACACTCACTACTTTGTTCCATTTGGTGGTTGAAATATGCCTAGTTTGCATCATGTGAGATACTGCATTCAAAACTTGGAGCTTTTGCTTTTGTGGTTGTTGCATATGATTTTAGAAGCAATTTCATCTTAAATAGGCATCACTAATCAATAAAAAAAAAAAAATCAAATAAAAATCATAATAATCATAAAATCCAGCAATTGTTTCATCTCTGTTCCAGAAGGGCTAAAACTAATAATCAGTCAGACCAGGACATTAGCACATTTCTACCATCTCAACATGACTCCAAACTCAAAAATGCCAAAGTTGTTTATGCAAACTCTTATGATGATGCACATTAAATGGAATCAAAGCCTGAGGTGGCGCGTGGTGTAGAGGTAGGGCATTGGCTCCAAACAAGGCGGCCATTAGTCCTTGATACACACATCTGGGGTTCAATTTCAAACCCTGGGACCTCGCTGCATGTCTTCACCCCCTTCTCTCTTCCCATTTCCTGTCTGAAGTCTGCAAATAAAAAGGCCACTAGGGGAACAAAAACCTTAAAAAAATAAAATCCTTCAACCACCCCTCAAATTTCAGGTTACCAGTATAGAAGCACACAAAAACAAACTCTAGAGTATTGTAGTTACCACGAACAAATCAAATCTGACCTTTCACTCACACACACACACACACACACACACACACACACCAGTCTTAAACTACCTTCAAAACAACCTAGATCTAGATGGAGTTGGTTGGAATAGCAGGTTGTTTAGACCAACTAATGGCGTCCTTGAATCTTCAAAACAAAATGTTACCTCCATGCTCAAGGAAGACATTTTCTAAAGGCCTGTGAAAGTGTTCCAAATTCATCTCACCATTTTGGTTTTATGAAACATGTTGCTTCTGGCCAATCACATGTCTTCATGAACTTACTTTCTTACCTCCCCTTCACCTTTTCAAATATTTTTATGATACAATAAACAAGCCCATTAAAACAACCATTTGGTATAGAGAGCTTGAATGCAAGGTAAATAATTAGACAATAATTTAATGAAGTCCAAGCATTTCTTTGAGATAGGGATATTGCATAAGGGAATATTTTAATAATGATACATTTGTAAAATACTGAGCAGTCCTTGTGCCAATAGGATCTCACTTTAAAGTAAAAATTTCAGAGCAGCTTTCAGAAACCTACGATCAGGGACAGTGATTCATGTGTTAACTCTAAGACCTAAGCCTGTCATTTCATTCAGAAGAACACAAATATGTTTGGAAACCTTGAATGTCTACTCAACTCCAGCAGGACAGAACAGCTGTGATGAGCCACCTCCCCCAACTAATCAGCTGAGCTAAGAAATGATGCCTTGGGAGCTATATGAACCAAGGTCAAAGGCAGTTCTATGAGGAAGCCAGCAGCAGTTCTGGACCTTAAAAAGAGAATCTTTGTTTAGTTTCTTCTGCCAAGGTGGTGTTCTGGTCTGACATGTCCAACTCAAAATTAGGCCAGAATGTGTGATTAAAAAACATAATCCTTGATTACTTTCAACTTGATTAAATAAATCTTAACTTTGATAAAAATCCACAACCTCTTTAAATTTGATACCGATTATTCAGATTAACTAATCATTTAAAGTAGCTGCAGTAGATAAAATACAAAGTGGAGGATTATGCAGTTATAAATGGGAAATGTGAATGGTCACTTAGAAAACCATAGTTCTTTTCTAAACAAAAACCATAATAAAAGTCACAGTGAATACCAGTGAGAAACTACGTTTTATGTGTGAAACATACAAAGTGTTCACCTGAATTGAGAAAATCTTTGAATTCTAACCCACACTACTTATGTAACATCTTAGCATTCTCCAGCATGTGGTTCACATCCAACGGTCATGGTACTATACCCAACTACAGCGCATTTAAATAACCATGGAGTTTAATGTCAAAAAAGAAATGAAAAAAATCTAGTGCAAATGTTACAGTTCAAATGTTTATAGCACTTTAGCATCTCCAAGGACAACAAATCTCCATTTATCCAAAATAAAAACCATAACAGTCATAATAGTCATGGTAAATACCATATTCAAATCCCAAAGTACAGTTTTGGTAGCGGTCACAATGTCTTAAACATTTGTCAATGTGGTTTTAAAGTTCGGCATTTAAAAAGCCTTTGGCCTTTTATGTGACATGCAGAAGATAATCTGCAGAATGATGCTGCTTCTCCAAGACACATGTGCTGGGTTTATTACATATTAATCAAAACCAACAGGCCTAAATGAAAAGCGAAGGGATTCAAATCAAATGAATGGTAAAGAGAGCCGTATGATATGGCTGGACAGCAGGTTAATATGTTCAGTGGAGCAGGAATTACTCTGATAATGTGCACAATTTATTTTATTTTTTTTAGTAATTCACCCTTAAAGGGATCATAGTTTTACTAAGATCTTCTCTATTGAAAACACCCCAAACTTTCAAAAGCTCCGTAAAATAAATGTTAAGCATCATCATCATTTCCAGCAACATTTGCTTTGGTGGAATAAACCTTTTTATTTTATGGAAATGGCCAATATGTTTGAACGCTAGACCACCTTTTATCTCCTCCTCAGTAGAAGTTAGCCTTTGATTGGCGAAGTCTGACGTTGTGTCAAAATTTAGGGCAATGAACGAACTAATTTGAAACAAAAACACATTAAATAACATGTTTGTTTCTCAGTAGGTCTGCTGCCTAACGCGTTGGGTCTATGTATGCATACGGTGACAGGACAGACGCCGCTCCGCGCTAATGGATAAAAGTTTACCGGTAAAAAGGTTTGTTAGACCTTACCTGATCATCCAGGTGTGGGTAGAAACGCACCGGATGTGGACGCCCGTTTTATAGCAAAGACGCTCGCGACTCTACCGTAAACACTCAAAGAGCTGCGCAGCAACCCGCGGCTGGTTTATCCAGGATTCAGAGGGATTTTTGTCAGGCAGGGGCTGGGCTCACTTGATTGCAATGGAACTTCTGGACTGAACGCGCTACTCACCGGTAAATCTGAAACCCGTATAGTCTGTCGGCTTCATGTTCGTTTTTTAATCCCAACAGTCCGTCTCGGAGCGTGTTAGCCAGGCAATGCTATCAGACTTGTAGCAGAGGTTAACCTCGGTGTGTTTGGCGTTGCTAGGCCGGTGTTGTGCTCTCTCTCTCCGGGCTGTATCTAACCTTAGCTAACGTTAGCTGAGCTGCTACACCGACCGCTTGTTTTTGATGTTAATTTCATTTCTAATAACTGCTTTATGGGAAGAAGCTGGCTAACAAACTGCTCCCAGCGGCTGTCAGTCATCACCGCTTTGGTTGGTACACCTAATTCAGTTAGCTAATTTAGGGCTGTGGCTTCGGACAGTATTAACCGCTAGTATTTATTAGTTACTGCTGAGGGGATTTATGTATTTATGAATAGCTTATCATCCGATTCACTTCTATTGGATGTTGTGTTTTTACTGAGCAGTTTGTAAAATCCATCTTTGTAAAAGTCTTGTTATCCGTTCTTAACATTTTCAAACCAACCAGCTAAATATCTTTGTGACATTTAAATCGTTTTTATCAATTTATTTACAGGTATTTTGAAGGGCTTTCAAAGTTGTTTTTCACTCAGTTTCAAGGTTCATAGCTTACATTTTCAGAGGAATGTTTCTTTAGATTTTTTAAACCACTAAACTCTGACCTATAATACATTCAGACCTAAATAGGCTGTAAAACTCAAGAGATGAACCAGGATTGTTTCCACACATAACAGTTTAGCAAGGAATCAATGAATCTACTTTATTACCAGCAGTCTGTCACAAAGACTCAAGTTGTTCTAGAAATGCACTAGTCAGGCTTTTCCTGGCCGGTACTGATTTCCACTTTTCACTGAGGTCCAAACCTTCGATTCGTATTCTTGTTTCCCAAGGACTATAACACATAAAACAGAAAAACGGGCAGCAGGATTTTTGACATGTAGCAGTTTTGAATACAAAAGAATTAATTGGCCATGAATTTTGGCCCACTCTTTCTTGCAGAGTTATTTAGATTTAGGCACAGGGGATGGTTTCAAGTATGGTCGTATGTTTATGGTCACACCATTGCTATATAATTGGATTTAGGTCCAGTCTTTGTGTAGGCCCCTTGAACACCTTGTTTTTTTTATTGATTTTTTTTGTTTTCATTCAGACGTAGACTTGCTGGTGTGCTTTGGGTCAATATCCTGCTGCATAATTCAAGTGTGCTTTAGCTTAAGGTCACAGATGTATGTCTGTACATTCTGCTTCAGGTATTTCTTGTAGGGAGCCGAATTTTTGGTTCCATAAATAACAGTAGGCCGCCCAAGTCCTGAGGCAGCAAAGCAGCCCTGGACTACTACTACCACTGTGTTTGACTGTAGATATGATCTTCGTTAGTTTTGTTGTTAGTTTTAACCCGAATGTAATGTCTTTTAAAAGTTCAACTTATGTCTCGACAGTCCTTAGAAAATTCTACCAAAAGTCTTTGGAATTATCAAGATGTTTTTTTTCCCAGAAGTGAGGTGGGCCTTTGTGTTGTTTTTTTAGTCATTAGGGACTTTGGGCTTCCAACCTTCTTGAGGGAGTCATTGATGTTTATTTATCTATGGCACCAATTTTTGAAAATGATAATGTTCTGTGTCTTGTCCATGTGTTGGTAATAGCTCTTACTCTGGATTGCTGGAGCCCCAAAGCCTTAGAAATGACTTCTCTAACCATTTCCAAACCAGGTGATAAGTTTGCACACCTTTAAATCACAACCAGGCTTGATGAGGCTGGTTACACTGAAGATTTGTCTTATTTAGCCTGCAGTCTCAGCACAGGGTTTGGCTGCCAAAAAACCCTGAACTATATAAAGTATCTCACAAAACTGAGTACACCCCTCCTATTATTGCAAATATTGTATTATATATTTCAATGGGACAACACGGAAGATATAACACTTTGATACAATGTAAAGTAGTTAGTGTAAAACTGCTGTACCCTCAAAATAACTCAACACATAGCCATTAATGTCTTAATCACTGGCAACAAAAGTAAGTACACCCCTAACTAACCTTTTCCTAATTGTGCCCAGAGTGTAAAGATTTTGAGTAGCCACTGTTTATTTTTTCCAGCACTGCCTTAGCCCTCCTGGGTATGGAGTTGACTAGAGCTTCACAGGTTGCCATTGGAATCTTCTTTCACTCCTCCATGATGAGGCGTGGCAGAAGAGTTGGTGGATGTTAGAGACCTTGCGCTCCACAGATGTTTAGGTCTGGAGACATTCTTCCCAGTCCATCACCTTTACCATCAGTTCCTTTAGCAAGGTAGTGGTCGTCTTGGAGGGGTGTTTGGGGTCGTTATCATGTTGGAATACTGCCCTGCGGCCCAGTTTCCGAAAGGGATTGGATCATGCTCGGCCTTAGTATGTCACATTCATGGTTCTCTTGATAAATTATAGCTCCCCACATCAAGCAGCACTCATGCAACCCAAAACCATGACAGGGCCACCAGCATGCTTGACTGGAGGCAAGACACACTGGTACTTGTACTCCTGACCCGGTCGCTGCCACGCACGCTTGACACCATGTAAACCAAATAAGTTTATCTTGGTCTCATCTAGGGCTGGGTATCAATCAAAATTTTTCGATAACGGTACCAATACCGATACCTTCACTTCGATATTGGTTCCTGAACAATACTTTTTTCAATACCAGTTTTATAATATCAGTTCTAACAAAACAAAATTACATTAAATATTAAAGTACAAATCTTGAGTTTTATTTTTAACTCAGATTTTTCCATTCCAGGCATTTTTCTTACATAAAAAAATAATTTTCAGTGCAAAAGAACAGTTGCAAACAAGTGACAAGTCAGTGTCTAATGCTCACTGTTAAATACTGAGGACCTTTTTACTTAACAGTTTTTCTTCAGAAAAATTAACATGTCTGCTTTCTCAGGAGACGAACAAGGCCGCTCCTGGCGGACGGTGTCTCCAGCAGTAGAAAATGTACGCTCTGAGGGTGTGGATGATGCTTGCACACAGAGATACCTGGTGGCCAAGTTTGATAGCAATGGCATAGTTTCCCTCACATTCCACCACCAGGTCACTGGATTCACAGAGGTTAGGGTAGATGGTAGACCTCTGTACCGCTGGATCTCTTCTTGAATCTTCTCTGTGGTGCTAAAACTGTTCTCTTGTCTTATTTCAACTGCCATGTCCTCATCAGCAAATAGCTCCTCAAGGGCAGAGAGCTTTGGCTTTTTCTGGAAACAAAAAGAAGAATGAAAGAATAGATGCCAACAATTTAATTTTGTTATGGAAAATGAAATAGTGGGGAAAGATGGTGCTTTGTATCCTTTTATTTTACCAGTGTTGCTACTGCATCTCCACGGTCTTCATCAGAAGAGTTTTCATCATGGTCAGCAGCTGTCCCTTCAAGCTCCTGCTTCATCTGCTGGGCCTAGAACATTACAACTTTATTCTATATTCTATAGATTATAATGGGAGTCATATAAACAGATCTACATCTGAAGAGGAATAAATATTATCAATGACAATAAACGCACACCTGTTGTGAGGTTCTACTTATGAGCTCCTCTTCTATTCTGGTTCACACTTCATCGCCTACTTTCATCTTGAATCTTGGGTCTAAGGCTGTCCCCTCCTCCAAGAACTGCCCGATTCTTTCATCCTGCAAGACAAAAGCATAATATAGTAGTCATGATGTCTCTGAGTATACCTAATGAAAACAACAAAAAAATTATGCAACATACTTGGTATCTTTTTGAGAAGTCACCCCATTTATGTCCTTGATAGCCTGTGTAAAGGAGGAGTCCTCATCAGTTACTGTGAAGTGATGCTGAAGCTTCCCCAAAATGGGCAGAATCTGGCCCAAAGTTGGACTCCTTTCAGCAGAGATGCAGATGGTTGAAGTATAGAGTATCTTCATAGCTCTGACAAACTGTTCTGCTTTTCTAAAATCTTCATCAGAACGTCTCTCCAGTCTGAAAAAAATATACACATTGTTGTATTAGTTAGACCAGAGCCCAGCACATTAGTTTACTTTGATAAAAGAATAAGGTAATCCCACAGTCTATCCTCATCTACAATACCTGTCCTTCTCCATTGATTTTTTTTTAACCGAGGGTCCATGGAGGCTGCCTGGATAGCAGGAAACTGCTCCAGAAATCGCTCCACCATCAGGAACAGGCTGTTCCACCTGTTCTTCACATCTAAAATGACTGCATGTTCTGGAAGACCTAGAGAAAGATAGTGTGTGTGGTATACAAACAGGTTGTGTATTTGCTGTAATAGTTCAATGATTGATTTAGCCATATAATTTTGCACTAAGTTTAGTCTACTTGATTTCTACTAACCGAGAAGACGCTGCTTCTCTTTAAGGATAGGTTTAGCCAAGCTGCACCGCTTTAACCACACCACTGTAGCTCGGATTCTTCCTGCCCACTTTGAGATGACCGGTATAGTGTACAGCTTTTGAGCAGCAATGTTTAGAGTATGAGCAAAACAGGCAATCTTTCTAATGTTCATTTTTTTCACTGCTACGTCCATATTAGCTGCATTGTCTACAGTGATCGCAACAACTTTATCCTTTATATTGAATTCTTCAAGAATATCCCCTATCTCCTTGGCTATTACATTCCCTGTCTGTGATGTGTAGACTGCCCTGGTATGCAGGATTTTCTCCTTCATGGTACCCTCTCTCACAAAGTGGACTGAAACAGTCAAGTAATGGTCTTGTGCTACACTGGTCCACCCATCCGCGGTCACAGCCACATCTCTGACGTCTTGCAATTCTCTCTTGACATTTCCCTTCTCTACTGCATACCGGGCTGTTATGAGTGTATTTGACAGCATGTCTTTGATGGGGGACTGATATCTGGAGTTAAGGGCTCTTATCATCTCCCTAATTGACATTAGAAAACACAAAACATCAACAATAACATGGCTGTGTTATTTTTGCTCAAAAACCATTATCTAGGCTGAGAGATAAGGGCTGAACTGGTCAACAATATAATTTACAGCTTACTTACCTCCACCATGGAGCCTCCACTACAGAAAAAGGCAGCAAACCTTTAACAACTAAGTTTGTGACTGCACTGTGACACTGATTTTGTCTTTCTTTTGTCTTTCCTTTTTCTGCAAGTGTGAATGGATTTAAACTGACTGGCCTTGCCCTCCTCACATCAGGGTCAGAGGCTACTGTGAGGAGAACATAAAAATAACAGTGAAGATTAGGTGAGCTGTTTAACCAGCCGACCCAATGGATATTTTTACAAGCTAAGTGTTATCTGTTAATGTCAATCTTTAGTTAGCTTTTGATTTAGCTAGCTACATAGCAATAAAATAAAGCTACACACTTAACTCTGTACGATGCACGTATCAAGTTGCAGTAACGCTAACAAACGTAAACTTGCCTGTTGAAATCCCAGACACAGTGCGGTCCTCGGACTCTCTGATGAGGCGAAGTCCGGTGGTGGAGATTTTGAATCACTCTGCTCCGGCTTTGTACTGCCCACGGGCTGCTGAGAGGAAGATGGCTCTGCTGACTGCGGTCCGCTCTTCTTGCAGTCAAACACTGAGCAACTTTCTGCTCTTAAATTGATCCCGTGCACGGTTAGGTGCTTCATCAAATTAGTCGTGTTGCCAGCCTTAGCAACAATGTCTTTTTTGCATATATTTCATTGCGTACTATTGGCATCAATCTTTCTACAGTGAAGCCACACTTTTGACCTCGGTGGCATTTTTAAGCGGTTCGATGACGCTCGCAACCAGTTCACAACACAGATACACGTGAACACCGTCTTTAGGCGTAACCACGTATGTATTTTTCCTGGGTGACGCAATCATGTTTAACATTATAGCCAATCACCGAAACTTGGCACCGAAAGACGAGGCATGTTTTTAACCGAAGCATTTCGGCCGGTACCATAAAAGAACCGAAGTTCGGTACCCTCCCCTAGTCTCATCAGACCACAGGACATGGTTCCAGTAGTCCATGTCCTTAGGCTGGTTATCTTCAGCAAACTGTTAGCGGGCTTTCTTGTGCCTCATCTTTAGAAGAGGCCAACTTCTGAGATGACAGCCATCCAGACCAATGTGATGAAGTGTGCAACGTATGACCTAAGCTCTGACAGGCTGACCCATCACCCCATACGTCTATTTTCAAAAGATAACCTCTGGATATGACTCTGAGCACGTACATTCAACTTCTTTGGGTAACCATAGTGAGGGTATTCTGAGTGGAGCCTGTCCTGTTAAACTGCTGTATGGTCTCAACCACTGTGCTGCGGTTCAGTTTCAGTCTGTTAGCAATCTTATTATAACCAAGGTCATCTTTATGTAAAGCAGAAATTCTTTTTTTATATCCTCACAGAGTTCTTTGCCATGAGGTGCCATGTTGAACCCCCAGTGACCAGAATGAGAGAGGCTGAGAGTGACAAATTGAACACACCTCCCCACCAATGACACTAGAGGCCTTGTAACACTAATAAGTCACATGACACCAGGGAGGGAAAATGGCTAATTGGGCACAATTTGGACATATTGACTTAGGGGTGTACTCACTTTTGTTGTCAGCGATTTAGACATTAATGGCTGTCGAGTTATTTTGAGAGCAAATTTAAACTGTTATACAAGCGGTACACTGACTAATATACATTGTATAGAAGTATCATTTCTTCAGTGTTGTCCCTGAAAAGAATACAATATTTACAGAATTGTAAGGGGTGTAAACACTTTTGTGAGTTTCTAATTTTCCACGAAGAGGAGAGGTGTGAAAAGCTATACCATGGTAGAGCGTGGGGGTTTGTCTTGTTCAGCTGCTTAGCATAAATAGTCACTTGATGTTCACTTTAATATGAGCGGACTGCAGTGAGCCGCCAGTCACAGATCTTTCAAACATTAGTAAAAACACCTTGAGTTGGTTTGATCATTTCAAACACATGGGTTTGTGTGAGACCAGTGCAATTTAAAATACTTTTAATTTGCGCCCCATCTTTCCTCTGGAAATTGTTGGATACTGAACTGAAAATAAGGAAAGGGCAGCAAAAGTCCAAATAAATACTTGTGAAAACATTGAATATTACTGGGATGAATGACTCCGTTTTTTTCCCCAAGCTTGTTTAGATGCAGGCATCTTCTTAGGTGAAGCGTTTCTGAAGCTGCGTTCGGAGGACACTAGTTGCCAAGAGCTGAGGACGGACCTCTACTTTCCAACATGTCCAAGACCAAGAGCTCCGAGTCCGTCAAGGTGGTGGTCCGTTGTCGTCCTATGAATGATAAAGAGAAGGCTTCTAAATTTAACCAAGTGGTTTCTGTTGATGTCAAACTTGGCCAGATTATGGTCAGGAATCCCCGGGAAGCCAGTGAACTCCCCAAAGTCTTCACATTTGATTCAGTTTATGACTGTAACTCGAAACAAATAGATCTGTACGATGAAACCTTCAGGCCTCTGGTCGATTCTGTTCTTCTTGGCTTCAATGGGACCATTTTTGCTTATGGCCAAACGGGGACAGGAAAGACATACACAATGGAGGGAGTGAGAAACGATCCAGAGAGGAGAGGGGTGATCCCTAACTCTTTTGAGCACATATTCACACACATTTCACGCTCCCAGAACCAGCAGTACCTTGTGAGAGCCTCATATCTGGAAATTTACCAAGAGGAGATCCGGGACTTGCTCTCCAAAGATCAATCCCATCGCCTGGAGCTCAGGGAGAGGCCTGACACTGGTGTGTACGTGAAGGACCTGTCGTCATTTGTCACAAAGAGCGTGCGAGAGATCGAGCATGTGATGAATGTCGGCAACCAGAATCGTTCAGTGGGTGCCACGAACATGAATGAGCACAGCTCGCGCTCTCATGCAATCTTTGTCATTACAGTAGAGTGCAGTGAGTTGGGTATGGATGGAGAGAACCACATCAGAGTGGGTAAGCTAAACCTGGTAGATTTGGCAGGAAGTGAAAGGCAGACAAAGACCGGCGCTCAAGGCGAGAGACTGAAAGAAGCCACTAAGATAAATCTGTCACTTTCTGCCCTGGGAAATGTCATCTCTGCTTTGGTGGATGGCAGGAGCAGCCACATCCCTTATCGAGATTCCAAACTGACCCGCCTGCTGCAGGACTCCCTTGGGGGTAATGCCCGCACCGTGATGGTCGCCAACATCGGCCCAGCGTCCTACAACGTCGAAGAGACCTTGACCACGCTGCGCTACGCCAATAGGGCTAAGAACATCAAGAATAAACCGCACATCAATGAGGACCCCAAGGATGCCCTGCTCAGGGAGTTTCAGGAGGAGATCGCCAGGCTGAAGGACCAGCTTGAGAAGCGTGTGGGGAAGAAGAAGAGGAGGAGGCAGAGGAGGAGAGCAGGGGAAGGAAGCGATGGAGAGGACCTGGAAGATGCAGAGACGGAGGATGACGACGAAGAAGGAGGCGACTACTGGAGAGAGCAGCAAGATAAGCTGGAGCGGGAGAAAAAGGCCATCTTGGATGACCACAGCCTGGTAGCTGACGAGAAGGATCTGCTGCTCAGGGAAAAGGAGAAGAAAATGGAAGACTTGAGGAGAGAAAAAGAAGTCGGAGAGATGCTTGCAGCTAAAGTTAAGGTAAGCAATATTAACTCTACTTCTCAGAGGTCCATTTTCTCACCTCTGATTTGGAAGTTAGATTTTGTAACTTGATTCTTCTTTTCAATTTTGTTTATCATCCAGGCAATGGAGAGCAAGCTCCTTGTTGGAGGAAAAAATATTGTTGATCACACCAATGAGCAGCAGAGGATGCTGGAGCTGAGGAGGCAGGAAATTGCTGAACAGGTAAACTCAGAATCCAAACATAAACAACTTTGGTAAAGAAATGATGAAGAAACAACTGAAACAACCACATTCTAAAGCCAATGTGTTTAAAGATGTCGGTAATTATTCAGTGTTTTAGAAAGTTTTCCTTTCTGGCTTAAACAATCTGAAACCATGAGGAGGAGTTAGAAAAAGTCAGAAATATGCTCACACTGTGTCTATTTATTAGTAGAAGCTAGTAAGTAAAATTGAAACAGGAAACACCTGTCTCAGAATGAAACCCCAAGTTCTTCATTATAAAAAACTAAGGAAAAACAAGGAAATTAACAAGTAAAAAGTAGAAAAAGAAATTGAAAGTAGCAGAAATCTACCAGAGGTCTGGCTGCAGGTGGCGCTCTCAGGTCCCACCTGTCTTCGTACTTTTCTGGTTCAAAACATTTTTTGCTCTCATGCCCTAACCTCCAACCCTGACTTACTGAAACCTTGGCTTTAAATACAACACTGATAAGTTGCCAAACTAACTGGACAGAATGTCATTGGTTAACAGGAAGCTAAGGTACTTTATTCACTGCTACATTGTTAGTCTGAGCCAGTGACCATAATAGAGGGATAGGTAGATAACTGTTGTAGGCACTATTGAAATATCGGTATAATCGATACAATAAAAAATGTAATATTCAAAGATACTCATTTGCGTCAAAATCTATTTAAACCGACAAATTCTTAGTTGCCCGAATTGTCACACTTCTTCCGGCAGCAACGCTGCAATACCAGAGACACTCAGTCCCTCCCCTCTTCTAACGTGTCAAATACTTTAGCCAACGAGACAAACACAAAGCGTGGTTTGGAGGGACTTTACCTATGAGGCAGAGCGACAGGAAAAAATAAAATGCCGATGCTAGCTGTGCTAATGCTACAAGCTAACACTACAACAGTGATGATTGAGAGCACCTGAAAAAGGTCAATAAAGCTTCTGTATCTCCAACAGTGAAGTAAACCTTCCGGACGACATAAGCTAATGCTATCTGTTTAACTGTTTCACAGACACTGACAGCTTCATGACGGTGATCCGTTGGTTTGAGCTCCTGTGTAGAGATGCACTTCTCAGATGCAGATTTTGAAACCAAAAATTCCTCTTGTCTTTTTTTTTTTTTACTTTAAAGAGAACACGGAACATGGCAAACACCAGGTTGACAAGAACAGAGAAGGGAGAACGAAGGAAATGAACAACAATAATACAATTTGAGTCTGCCATTAACGCAAAATACCAAATGCTCAAATCGTTTTAAAAAACAACGTTTTAAGAAGTATGATAAAATGTTTTAAGAAAATTACATGTTTTTAAGGTTCATTATAGAGGAAATATAATATTTATTAGGACTGAAACGATTAATCGTGATTAATCGATTATTGAAATAATCGTTAACTAATTTAGTTATCGAATAATCATTAACTGGAATATACAGACTCTAAAGCATGTTATTTGCTCAAAGAACAACCCACTCAGCGCAGTAATTAGGCCAAAATTGTACAAAAAATATCAACGTTTTGCATTTAAAATGAAAAAAACATTATTTTCCGGTAAATATGCTCTATCCAGAACTCCTCAAGTGGCATAGCTTTAGCCCCACCTGCAGCCCCATTTAGCAGACAGGCAAGAGAGATGAAAAGACAATACGAACGCAGCTGCAAGACGTTGGAGGAGCTGACAGGCAGCTACAGAACACACAGCAGCGATCTGATAAAGACAGTATTTGTATCATTAACCTAATGATATAAATACCGTCGCTTTTTCTCTTCTAGACGTACTGCTCCATCTGGAAGTCAAGGTTCATGCCTTCCAGGTGGGTGCAAAAGTAAATCAATAAAATATGGCTTATGGAGAACTCAGATTTATAAACATAGAAGTTGGACTGTATTAGTAGCAGGTTACTAATATAAAAGTGAGAATTACGTTTACTGCCAATATCTGTGAAACTAAACAAGACATTCTTCTAGCATAAGGAAAAATTAGGTTAATCATGATCAGAAACAAAACGTAAAAGCTTGCTCTGAAGATATCCTACGAAGAGGTAAACGAGCAATATCAGAATAAATGAACCGTTGTTTCCCCATCAGCTTCACTAAAAGTTCAGCTTACGTTAATATCAAGTCTCTTGTGTTTAGTTGGATAGAAGCATTTTATAAGAAACTCGAGATAAAAGCCAGTTGTCACCAGCATCAACTATATATTTTTCTAAATGAGGGCTGAATTATTCTCTACTTCTTGGTTTTGTCATATTTTCATATTGTAACTTATAATATGCTTTTTTTCTGAACCAGAAACAATCCTGTGCCTTCAAAAAATATCGCCTTGGTTTCGAAAATGGTATAGAGGATATTTCTTCGGATCGTTTTTGATCTTGTCACAAACTTTTAGTATTGTAACAACCCTAGTAGACACTCATGAAGGAATCCAAGCCTTGGTTGAGATATTGTGTTGTTGTATTACCCAAAACTACACACATGGGCCTGCAAATACTGAGTTCGACCCGTTTTTGCCTTCAGAATTGCCTTAATTCTTCATGGTGTAGACTCGACACAGACGTCAAAACATTCCTCATAGATTTTGGTCCTCATTGACATGGTAGGACACAGTTGTGTTAAATTTGTTTGGTACATATTCAAGATGTGAATTTTCTGTTCCAACTTATTGCAAAGGTGCTCTGTTGGATTGAGATCTGATGACTGAATGCATTTTTGCAAGCCTGCCTGGGTTGTCAGTTCTAACTAGATAAGAATTCAAGATGTCCCAAAAAACCTATTTATTTAAATGCTAATGTGTACAGTTAGAGTGTAATATATGAACATACTGTTGGCAGGGTTGGCACCTTGCAGCCATTTTTTCCACGGTCTCCCTGCCTTTTAGAGTGGCAGATCTAAATCTCATTGTTTTTAAAGCACCTTGAACATACCATTGCAAGGTGGCTATTTTGCAGTTATGCAAATTATTATATTCAAGTAATTTTTTTACTGCTCCCTAAGAAGTGAATGAAGGAAACCAATAGAGTAACAGTAGTTTAAAAGCATCTTAAAATGACACTGCGTTAACTGGAGACCAAACGGATCATAAAATACGACGTTGACACACATTAACATGAACAGTTTTCAGCTTGATGCTTGGGGTCGTTTACTACATGCAAGTTAATCTAAAGAAAGCGTCTCGATCTATCATAGGTGCATAGGTGATTCCTGATCTTTAAAAAGCCTGACCTACCGATTCCGACTTTGATAGTGACTTTTTTTTTTACCTGACAAGGTCAGGTGTTATAAGGTCATAATACACCTTCAATGTTCCAATCTTATTTTAATGAAAAACATTGAACAATACCCATGAAACAATACAAACTTGTTTAAACTGCACATGAGGCAGTGCTTTCAAATATAAATGAAAGGTTTAGAGCATTGCAGTTCCTTTAGTCTTTCATTTTTCACATTTTAAAAAGAAACCAAACTTGTGCAAGAGGTTAGACAAGTAGATGAGATCAGTGGATAATATAGGTTTCACAAGTAACTATTGGCCTATCAGCGATGTACCAAAAATAAGGAAATCAGTGCTGATCGATCGGTGCACCCCTATTTTTGATAGGTGGCGCATAAGA
>JAHHUM010000969.1:92928-302758 GCA_036173005.1 Crenichthys baileyi
GGCATTTCCTGAATATTCCATTGCGCTCTTTTATGACATCACAGGGCAATCCCCGTACGTAAACTGACTGCTGCTACAATGGCCAGCAACACAGACAGCAGGGAATAATCTGATATTTCTTTAGATATATTTCAGTCACTCCCACAGAGAGACGCAGCAGAGTCAGACAGTCGCTGCTGCGTGCTGACAGCAATCTATTTCCACCAGAGTCTATTTTTGCCGGATGCCGGAGTTAATATCTATGAATCATACCGCACCACCAGGAAGCAGAACCAGCACAACATCCGGATTTTAAAAATAATTCACTAAAGACAGACTAGATCTCGCTACATATTAATAAATAAACACATATATATTATATATTCATATATACACGTGTATATACTAGCAGTTTTTAAAAGTAGATCAATTAGATCAGTTACTAGGTTAACTAAGGTATTATAAACTGAGCAATTGAACATTAAATACACCAAACTAAGCAACAAATATAGCTTCTCTGCACTCGATGAACTCACCCATTGTAGAACAAAACACATGAAAATATCTGGATGCATAAAAAGAAAAATCAAGAACTTCCACAGAATGGGTTGTTTTGGACTTGCTACCGCATTTATCACTGGCTTTTATCTATTAATAATAATTTTGGATTATTATTATTAATAATAATACAATAATTAACAATAACTGCCGATATCTAAATGTACTTTTGCAACCAGGAAGTGTTCTTACCTGCTGAGCCTCGATCCGTTTAGCAACAGCAGCAACAACCTTTTCATTTCCCATCAGATGCTCTGAACAGTGATAGCATCTGCTTCAACATTCTCCTTCATCTGTCAGATATCCCGACCTCTGACATCATTACTCCTGTTAATTCAGAGGTTTCTTGTTTGAAGCAGATTGCTGAAAAGTCCTGTCGTAGTATTGCTGCCACCACGAGCAATGCACCGTTTCACCATATTAACTCTGTTTTTAACTTGGCTTCTACCTGAACAGTTTATCATTGACGCCCACACAGTGAATGACCAGTGACTTCCCCTTTCACGTCATTTCCGCAAAATTTAACGAAATATACTTATTCTGTAACAATTGCTATTTACCACATCTTTAATACTAATATTATGTCAATTACTGCCCAAATCCTTCAATATTACGATGTTTTCTTTTCATTTCTTCATTTGTGGGAAAAGCCACTTTGGGAGTACCCAGGGAGAACCTAACATGTAAGCTCCTTGTAGAAAGACCCCAGGCTGGGATTCAAAACATGGATCTTTTTGCTGCAAGTCAACAGTGCTAACAACTGCTACACCATTTTCAATCTAACAATTCACAAAGCAAAAGAGAGATCTTTTTAATGAACTAAAAACAAAAAAATACAGTAGTTGAGCAATAAATATACCTAAAGCAACGTCCTCAGAAACACATATGACCTGCTACCTGATCCAGTTTCACATTTGTACCTAAGGAAGGTCAGACATCATCTACAGCTGCTGCCAGTCACTGCTGACCCGGGTCAACTCTACCAACCAGTTTTAGCTTGGCAGAGTTTTCCTATAGAACCCATTGACTGATGGAGACATAAAACATTCACTGCCAACAGACTATAAATTTGCATTACTTCATTTCCTAAAACAACTAGTTGCCCTTACAGCACTGATCAAATCAGGTAAAAGCAGCACTTTTACCTGATTTGATCTGGTCTGTAACAGGTTTGGTTTCCAGCAGCAGACATCCCACAAACTGGGATGTAGTTTGGAAGAAAGGGGGAAAGATTTCTAAAGTGAAATCTGGATAGTTGTGATGTCATCCACATTAGATACATTTGATACATGATAATAACATGTAGAAAAAGATGAATAACTTCTTTATTATTACTATCTGACATTAAATCAGACTGTTACCTACTTTAGGTCACTTAGGGTTTGCAACATTTTTTCTATTTGCTCAATGCCAGAATATTGAGGGAGAAAATCAAAAGTCAGAAGTTTACCTACATTTCATTGTTATTCGGTAGAGCTGCCTTTTAAACAGTATACTTTGGGTCAAATGTTTTTGGTATCTTTCACAAGCTTCTCACAATAGTTGGCTGTTGTTTTTGGTCCATTCCTCCAGACAGAACTGGTGGAAACAGTTCTCAGTTCCACAGATGTCCAAACTCCAATGCTGTGATTTAACCTATAAGAAGCTTGGAAATCTAGGGCATCATCGTCTAGCTTTTCTCTAACTGTTTATTGTCATAGTAATCTTAGTGTATGTAAACGTCTGACTCTCGATATTCTTGCATTTAATCTCAGACAGCAGGATACAAAGTTTGTCGTTTTCTACAGTGAATGTGTCTGGTTTCAGATGTACACATAAGAGTGGAAGTGATCTACAGTTTTAATGTGCTGCTGTGTAATCTGTGGTGTTTTCCTGCTTCAGTGACCACCAGATGATGTCCAGGCCTCCGTCTGCTGTTGGCTACAGGCGGCCTCTCAGTCATCATGCTCAAATCGCCATGAGGATGAAGCCCGACATGAGATACAAAGTGAGCTGCTTTCCTCTTTGTTTTGGCACAAGTATTAGGGTGAATAATGATCTTTTCTTCAAGTCAAAGGGGTCAAGTCGAAGTGAAGTCACGAGTCATTGGTGTGAAAGTCCAAGTCAAGTCCAAAGTCTTTTCTGATTTTATCAAGTCGGGTCTAAAGTAATTACTTTCTAAGTCACATGACTCAGGTCTACATCTCTGCTATGTACTGTTCGGTGCATGCACCCATTATTTGGCTGGGGCTCCTTTTGCATGAACTGCTGCATCAGTGCAGCGTAGCAAGGAGGAGATCAGCCTGTTTCCCTGCTGAAGTGTTAAGGAAACCAAAGTTGCTTAATAGTGGTCTTTAGCTCATCTGCATTGTTGAATTTGTTGTTTCTTATCTTCTTCCTGATGTTAGTATTAAGTTCTGCTGGAGGTTTCTTCCTGTTAAAAGGGAGTTTTTCCTCTCCACTGTCGCTACATGCATGCTCAGTATGAGGGATTGCTGCAAAGTCAACGCCAGTGACTGTCCACTGTCTCTACATGCTCATCCAGGAGGAGTGAATGCTGCAAGTCACTGACTGGATGCAATCTGCTGGGTTTCCTTAGACAGAAAAACTTCACTTAGTTAAATAATAATCTGAACTTGATTGCATTGTTTGATAACTAGGATCAGTTGGAATGTAGTACTTGACTTGGAATCTGACTGTATGATTGGATTAAATTGACTTTTTTTGTAATGTGCTTTGAGACTATTTGTTGTGAATCTGCACTATTTAAATAAACTGAACTGAATTAAAGTAAAAATGTTATCAATTTCCAATTTAGGATAAAAATGAAATAAATCTGGGAGTTTTCATATTTTATTCCTTTATTGCGTTTAAAATCTCCCAGCCATTAAAGTTTTCAAATATAACTGATCACAGTTCAGATGCCAAAGCCATTGATATATATTACTGGCTTGGACATCACCTATTAGCCGCAATAGATGGTGACATGCGCACGTAGGCACCTTTGTTATGCATGGAGTCATGTATCCAAAACCATGCCGGACGCCACAAAACAGTTGTTTCTTTTCTGATTTTTATAAAAATATAGCTCAAATTGAAGCTGAGGAAATTGCCACTGTTATGATACATAGAAATCTGTACTTTCCCTAAATGTAAATCTATTAGCAGTGTGGGAACTGTGCGTTATATTGCGAGAGAGACAGCCAAACAGGAAAGGAAGAGCAGAGAGGGAGATGATTTAAAAAAAAGAAAAAGTACTGGGAGCCGAGTTGGCAAGAGCTGTAAATAAATATTTGTTTGTAAGAGAGCAGGTGAGACATAAACACTGGTGGCGTAGAGTGAAAACGCTAACTTTAAACGCCACTAATGAATTACTGTATATGATTATTGTAATCCTTTTATTATGTTATTTTTTAACATTTATTTAACCAGGTAAAATGTTTTGTTTTAGTATTTTAACACTGTAGTACTCTTCACGGCATACCTATACATCACTTATTTTTCTAGAATTTTATGCGTTGCATTCATGTCAAACTGTCAAAGCAGTATGTCCTTCTACTCCGAGAACTGGATTGGCTTTTAAAAGGAACCAGTTTGCCAGAACGCTGCTTGTCCTTCTGCAGCTGTCCTGACTCTGTGCATAGCAATGGCGCATGTGTTTTGTGGTAGTCACAAGATGTCCAATCCACTAATTTATATCGATGGCCAAAACGGCCACATAACAGCCTTTTACGACACTCCTGCATCACAGGCAGACATGAGTGATGAGTGGAACATACAGATAGTAAAACCTGGATACTGGCTAAACATATTAAGGTACAGATTTTGTACTCTGACATCAAGAATGTTGTTAAAAAAATCAAAGTTTTTGAAGTCTGGAAACCATCTGACTGACGTGTGTGTGTTGGGTTCTCTCAGGCTGAAAACATCCTGATGCTGGACATGGACCTGCCCGCACGGACTACTGAAGAGTACCAGGAGCCAGTTATTGCCCCAAAGGTGGCAGCAGCCCTGGAGGACGCTCTGAGAGACGAGGATGAGATCCAAGTAGATGCCTCAGGCTTTCACAGCAGCTTGGGACCAACCCTGCCTGCCAGCGCCAGCGGCAGCCTCAAGAAACCAAAGTCTGGGTAAGAAACCTGCCATTACATCCATCTTTTAGGAAGTGTTTCATTTTGTGTTAGCTTTAAGAGAGAAAGTTATTTTTAGTGTAGCAGCGTTCTTCCACTGCTTTCTGTCTTTCAGCCGACCGAGAACAAGCAAGAAGTCGAGCACCCCGACTTCTCCGTTCAGCCCCTGCAGTCCAGGATCTCCTCTTTACCCACAATCCCGTGGCCTGGTGCCCAAGTGATGCCTCCTTCCACTGCCACCACCAACCTCTCCTGTGCACCTCCCACTTTAAGACTTTTAGAGGATGGGGTTTGTTTGGTCAGAAGCTGAAGAAAACCTTAAAGACGCTCGCTGCTCTGTAGGTTTTAACTGTTACCACATCACTGTTAACAGCTGCGATGCATGAAGCCCCATACCACGCTACGTCTGACTGTCTTAAACATCACGAAGTTCTTAACGTGCAGACTGACTGCAGGCTGCTCAGAGCACTTTGAGAGGTCTGTGTCTGGCTGTTTGTTTCCTTACATCAGTGTTCAGGTTGTGCTAAACTGGACTCTCTCAAAGCTGTAATTTCATGTGTCATTTTCCCTTGTTTGGCTTTGTTGCAGAACGTTCTATCAGCCATCAGACTCATTTGCTAAGGATGAAGCCAGAGGTCTCATTTTGATTGTATTCGTGAGGGTCATAGAGGAGAAGACAGTTGCTGTAATCTGTACATGCTGTTCCTTTTAGGCCCAGCAGAAGAAGGCAGATAAGGATGGAAGCATACTATGAATTCATTCTAGGTTGGATGCTGTTTGGTGCAGACCATCTCAGCAGGTGGGTAAACCACCACCTCAAATACATCAGGGTTCCAAGGTGCCTTAAACCTGCAGTCCTCAATGTCCTCATTTAAAATGTGCAAGCATATTCCCCAACATCATGGGGATGGAAGCAACACAGTCATGTTTAAGAAAAGTACGCCCTTATTCAAGTGTCAGGTTCTGTGCAACAAAACATAATTAAAATGAGTTCTTAATAGGTCTAGAATTAGGTAAATACCCCTGTAGCTGTCTCAATGTTCTACCTTCAGGTAAATCAGATTGAGGTCAGGACTTTGCCTTCAGATCATCCTTTAATTCTGTGATCTGCACATGATGTTTGTATCTTGTGATCGACTAAAAGGTTCCTACACGGGGGGTGGGGGGGGGGCTTCTAATCATCTGATCTACCCTGGGCGGTCGTCACAACCCTGTAACCACCTCAAGCTGAAAGGAATGATACTTGATTGTGGAGTGAGCATTTCGTAGAATATGAAACAAGGCAAAGACGGCAGCAGCAGATCTACATGAGTCTGTGGGTGCACACAGAGCAGACATCCCCCAGCTGTCCCTCTGATCTTAAAAATGTGTTGCTCAGAGGAATCTGATGCAGATGATGGCATGTGGAGGATGGAGACCAGTAATGCTGCTTGTATTTGAATAGCCTGCATGAGGTCTATGACACGGAGCACAGCCCTGTGGTGGCCCCTCATACCAACTGTATCCTTGACAGTTGCCATGAGGTTGCTCCTGTTCATTCTTGTCAAACCGTTTCGCCGTTCTGTGTTAGTTTCTGATACATGAATGTTGCTGAGGTTTTTTTTCCCATGTTTAAAAGGGACAGGTTCATTTTTTTCAGCACTTCCAGAGATATACAGTTGGAAAGAGGATGTACTTTCACTTTACCACGACTGTGTATTCACCCTCTAAGTTCTTCATACCTCGTCTACTTTTGTATTCGTCTATGAATGAGATCCCAGCACCTAAACTCCTCCTGTCACCACAGCTGGACTAAATGTAGACTTGCCCCAAGAATCAGTCGAAACACTTGAACGCGAAGGTAGAAGCTCCGCCTTTCTGCCTCTATGCTACTCTGTTACTGTGATGCGTGTCGCTGTTCACTTGCTGCTACTGCGGAAGGGTGTCCGACCCACTGTGACATTTCAACAAGCCTGGGTCAAGTTGCAAACTGCATCCTCTCACCTGGTTTCTTCCACTAGCTGAAGCTTTTCTTGCTGTTTGACCCACGCCTGCAAATAATTTAGGTATTTAACATTAGAGACTTGTTGATAGGCTATCCTTAGTCACTTTTAAACGTGTAAAAGAGAAACAAAAAATAGGTTACCATATTAAAAGAAAAAGTAATTATAACTTATTGAAATCTTTCATTTTTATATGCCGATGTAGATTTAATTTTTGCATACTTTTTTTCTGTGAAATACTTTTATTTTTTTGAGCTCTGTAATTTAAGGTTAAAAGATTTATTTTTAGTGTCTTACATGCAGTATTCGTATTTTCTATTCACTGTGGCTTCTTTGTGAGTTAGTTGAAGTTTCCCCACATGGTCGAGATAAAAGTGAGTGCAGAAAAATGCTGGACTTACTGCGTATAGTTGTCCATTCAACCCACACAACACATTCTTTAAAATCAGAACCAACATTGCAACTCTGTGCTGCATGATCTTAGCATGCTTGAGTAACACATTTGGTTTTGATATTAATTATCAACGTTAGGCGTCTGGCAAGCCCAGTGTTAACGTCTTTAACTGAACCCTTTTTTATCTGGATGAACAAGCTGCAGCACTGGATCCGAACCTTTCAACTTGTGTGACCAACTTTTATGCGCTGGTATTGTTTTCTAGCCAAATGTTGATTCTGCAGTTCTGTTTGTGATTGGTTGTCTTGTTTTTCTTGTTCAGTGTCTTTCCATCATTAAAGAAATGTTAGTGAAAGAGATGGTGGTGTTTGCTGTCATTAAAAACAAGTATTCTCTAGCAGTCGCAGGTAGCTACATTTGTCTCTGAGAGCCGGTTTTTGGATCAGCAGTCAGTATCCAACCCTGTGTTTCAATTAGTCACTAGTTCACAACAACTGAACAGGATGGTGAATAATGTGGCACCATAGGACCCAGAATATGTAAAGTAAAACTTTAATAAAGATGGGTGGAGAATTTTCAGCTCAAAACCATCTGAAAGAAAAAACCACAAGAAATTCTGACTTCCTAGAAGAAAACCTGAATAAATGTGCAAACAGAAGTACTTTAAAGCTTTATAGCTTGACGAAATAGACACTTTATTAGGTACAGTTAAACTCAAAATTAACATCCCTTTGTAAAATTGTTTTCATCCAGTCAAGAAGTTAGTTCCTTGATTATGACTGACAGGGATCTCACAGTATAATTAAACAATGTAAAAGGGGTTTCGATATTGCATAAAAAGTGTATTTTTTTTAATATTTATTAAAAATGGCATGTTGAGAGGCAGATCCTTTAGTTATCAGGCTCCTCTCCTGTGGAACCAGCTCCCAGTTTTAGTCCGTGAGGCAGACCGGGTGTCTGCAAATCTAAACACATTAATTCATTAAAATAAGGAGTTAGATCTTTAGAATCCACTTTATTACCAACAGTCAATACAGCTCCAAATTAAAACCAAGCAAGTCATACTGATCAGAAATCATTAAAAAAAACGAACATAATATTCATATACATTCAGCAGAGAAACACAAACGCACAAAAGCCAAACTGTGACAAATGATCTACATACAGTACTGAAAGGTAGATCCAGCAGGCGCACAAATAATCCAGACGACGTCTTTTTTTTGTCTCAAGCTTGGATATATTATCAATGCAAACTTATTTCTACCATCACAACTATAATTGACCTATTTACTGAATTTCTTGTAATATTTAACACAGTCAATTTCCTTTTTATATCAGTTTTTTTTTTTTTCGGAAATCTAAAGAAAAACATAGCCGTTGAGCAGTTTTTATTTTACTTTTTGCCATTGTCATCCTTTTTCTCTGACTGAGCTTTTCTTGGTCTGCTGTTTTCTCTGGAGATTTGCCCGCACAGCATCCGTTTGGCACAGGCCGGAGATTAGGATTGGGAAAAAAACATAAGAGCACAAAGAAGTAATGCCCCATTAAACTAGAATCTAGAGTTCAAAAAAGTGACTGGAGATACTCTTTTTATTGATGAATCGACGTAAGATTAACAACACATGACACTCTCAAAAATGTCCACACCATTTCAAGTCTTGTAAATCAAGAAAAAAACCAACTTATTACATAAAAAATAAGGAGTACAGAGTGAAAACTTGCACTTTGAAGATTTGCGTATTTTTATCATGCTGGTTCATTCACGTAAAAAGGAATATTAGTATGGATTTTTATTGTCCTCTTTTGGTTAAGAGAGGTAAATGGGATGATAAGATAGACCAGAGACTACTCTTTGGATACGAATGTTAGGATTTAGCTCCAAATTGGACCCACAGAATAAAACATATGCATAGAAAAAAGGGAAATTCAAGCTTCTATCAAGTTTACACCTCTCCTTAAAAGGTTTTGAAATCCTGACAAACAAAAATACCCTTTAAACAGAATATTTAAAGGTTATTTTGGGTTGATTTCAACCGGGCTCTGCTTGTGTCACGAATCTCCATAACAGATACGGAGAAACCAAAGACATCGATGTTTCATGTCTTTCTCAGACATGATATTCCGAATGGGCTTACTGACATGAAATTTCCACAGATGTTGGTCACCACCAGAGGAATCCACACGTATACAGAAATCAACGCAATTTAAGTTATGTGTACTAAAGTGATATGACAGGAAAGTACTGAAGGAGAAGCAAAAAGGCAAGAAAAACCAAGAAACCAGCTGAAACCTGCCAGTATTTAGAAAGGAATCCTTATGAGTGCAAATTCGTGTGAGGTGTCCTAACTGATGGCCTATTAAAACGTTCCTCATTACCACATATAGCACCAGAAGCATCTCATGATAAGTAAAAGTAATGAGCTCTCCCTAGACCTTCACAATATTTTGGTTTCAAAACAAAAAGTACAAGTGGTTCCAGACCTATTTCTAAACTTCTGAATGTTCCAATGAGCAACGCTGGGGAACTAATCTAAAGAAAAAGCCAAGGGAACGCTCAACTGCGGCTGCAGCTTGTGAGAACGAACCTGTCAATCACCTCGCTTGAGAACTGAAGATCAGAGTGCATAAAAGACGGCCTCCAGAACCTTCAAGATTTGAAAAGTATTTTTGTGTAAGAATGGATCAAAATCACGCTTGAGCAATGAATGTTACAAGATATTCTTAAAGCTGTAATTACAAAAGAAAGTGTTGTAACTGCTGCCAATACCTTTCCCTGTCTTTCCAGTTTATAACACATAGCTTAGTTTAATGAGCAGTTTGGATTTCTTTGTGTGGGTTGTTACACACATCTGGTTTCACCCAAACAGCCCCAGTAGAAATACATTGACTGAGAAAATCATTGATGTGTTCCATACACATTTTTCCCTGCTGGATTCCTAAATAACATCAATGGGAAATATACCAGGTTGAAATAAACTGCATCCATTAACCCAGCAAAGTTATCTAATGGACTGACGAAGTTTAATTTTAAATACCAGTGGAAACAATCATACCCGCCACCGTTACCTGCAGCTCTAGGATCACTAACTCTGCTTCTTCTTCTAACGCCTGTGGACCCTGACGATGAAATCTACTCCAGACACAGCGCCTCGCCACCAGCCTTTATTCTAACCGTGCTCAGCAAATAGAGTAGTGCCTTCTTGGCAGCACAAGGCCGCTCTGTTTCTGGTCGATGCTAAAGTGTTTGGTCCCTGTTCCAATGTCAAGCCTTTGGCTTAAGAAAAACCTTCTGCTGTTGTCATTCGGTGCTTGGTTATTAAATTGGTTATCAAGAGCTAATTTATGGGATTTACATCTCGGAAATTTGTTTAAAACTCATACAATTGTGGAACCTTCCAGCCCTCCTTGCTTCACCAGAGAAATAAACGGGACTGATCCTCTACAGCCTCAGGAAACACAATCGAGTGAAGAGCAGCCAAGAGAGAAAGAAGGATGGATAATGAAGGGGATGAGGTGGCCGTCGACCTGTCTTGTTAGGGGATTGATAGGTTACAACAGAGGCATCTGCGCCTACTTAAGCTCTAGGCTCTGATTTGGACAGGACCAGCACCAGCTGTGGCTCATTTCTCTCTGTAGTACAACAGGTACATCTTCAGAGGCTCGGGCAACGGCAGGCCCAGAATCCTCTCTCTCAGGAGGTTTACAGCCGGCTGGGGTCGGAGGAGCTCACCCGTTTCCTTCTCCTCCTCTTCTTCATCCCGTTCCTCCACTTCCTCCTCCTCCTCCACTGTCTCCTCCTCCTCCACCAGCCTCCCTCTCCCAGCCCTTCTGCTCCCTCTCATCGGCCGCCTCACCTGCCGCTCCCCAGCCGCCTCCTCGTCCTCCACCCGTCCCTCTTGGTTGTTGTTGCTGTCCAGGGAGGCGGCGGCGATCCCACTACCGGCCACCACTTGTCGGGTGGCAAGCATGAGAGCGTTGCAGTGGCGCCGGTGGACACGACGGCGCTTAAAGCGAGGGCCGTACTTATGGAGGCCCGCTGCTGCCAGCCCTCGGCCCACGCTGAAAGAGGAGCCTCGGCCACGTGACTGGCTATCCCCTCCGTCTGTGGTCACTCGGAGGGTGTGGCGGATGCAGATACGGGCCAGTTCCTGTAATGTCCGGACCTCATACTTGGCTAAAAGATTAGGAAACAAAACATTGGTGAAAAATCAATAAACTGTAAAAAGAAATGAGGAAAGAAAGATAACCAGGTATATAGTGCTGCTGGAACGCACCAGAACATCTCTTCAAAACTTTCTTCTGCAGGTTGTATGGTCTGTATGTGACTGAAACATCTATGGCAGCCTTACTAGAACCTGGACTCAGGTCCGGATCAAGACCTAGGCCATGGTATGGAATGTTGGCGGAATTTGACATATAAAACATGGATTATCATAGAATTTGGTAATTGGCATTTGATTTTATTTATTTATTTATCTTTTGTTTTGCAACACTACTGGCCTTTATTTCTTAGTTTTTTTCTGAAAGTAGGCAGATAGGAAATGGGGTGGAGAGAGGGGGAAATAAATGATAATGTTATGCATGTTTTAGGTGACGTGTTTAAACGTTCTACAACTCTGAACAAGCAGGTTAACCCTGTGTTGGCGCAAAGAACCATGTCATGTAGAAATGCCATTATGTCCTTGGATCCAACAAACAACAATATTAAATCTCTGATGTTGTAAACTCTCCGGTTACTCTACACCTTAAATCATGGCATCATTAGTCTTCAAACATTGCAACGCCTGGTGACATGATGAGGAATCTGTAAAATGCGTTCTCTTGTCTGATGCTTTCATAGTGTTTAAGTTGTTAAGGGCAAGGCCAAGGCTTCAGCTGTGAAGGCAGAGGATTGTCCTAAAATATGAACTCCATGTTGATCTTGTTTGCGTTACAAATGCAGCTGAAACAAAGTGTCCACTTTAAATCCATCAGTGGAAACTGGAATGAATAAACAGAAATGGCATCTAATGTGTACAAACTGCTCACAGTGCTTATTTCAGGGAGACTTCAACTTTGTCTTGTGCTTCGAATCTGTAGGAAATACTTGAGTTGGAGATTTTATAGACAATGGTAATTCTCTTGAATGTTTCCAGCTCTTATGCACAGCTAAATCAGTTGTTACTTTGGAATCCTTGTGGTAATTTTGTCCTGGTTCTCCAAACTGAGTACCCTCTTTTACAACAGTTCCATCCTAAACCTGCAAAGACGAGACCCTCTCTGAGCTCCCTCTGTCTGTTCATAAACAACTGAACAACTTATGCCCCTTTTCCATTAGTACCTACTCTACTCGACTCGGGTCGGGTCTACACGGTTTAGCTTGTTTTCCATTACAACCAAGAACCATCTTAATGTGAACTAGATCGTCAATAGCAAGGCCTGTCTGAAAAAGTAACATGATGTGAATTATATGTGACACAAACACAGCAGTCCTAACTGCTGCTCAGTCTATGGCTGCTGTCAGACTCAGAGGGAAAGAAGAACCAGGCAAGGCTGCAGGCAGCAAGATGAAACACTGCATCAGTACAGGAGAGAGAGGGAAGCCATGGAGTGGTATCAACCTGAAGGGTACAAGCTAGAGGACGTGTGAGGGTAAGCTAACGCTACCTAATGCTAGCTTGCTATAGTGGTCACATTAACAATAAGACCAGCATACAATGACTTAACAGTTGAAGATATTGGTTATTATAATATGCTGTGACTAGTGACTCCGCCCCCTACCCAATCAGTGACTGACAGTCTTTTGATGATGCATTTTCAGAGTGGGTTGGCTCGCTTGGAACGGCATGCAAGCAAGCAGGTACTAAAAATAGTGACGGTTCCACATAACCGTTAGTAATGGAAAAAGCCTAAAATGGGAGTCGAACCATAGCGAACCGCGCCGAGTGGAAAAGAGGTAATAGTGTTATGCCTAAAATAATTGCTAGACAGGAGTATTCCGGTCCTTTTCAGTGTTCACAATGCCACATATCATGAGAAATAAGATCCATGAGATCGTTGGTAGAACAGCTCAAAGAACAAATCAGTTTCTCTTCCTCTACCTGCTTGATTTTATCCAGTAATGCAAGTTTGTTCTGGTCATTTTCATAGTTGCATTTGGACTTGTTACAAATACTTGTACTTGTACTCGTCGTCTTCCGCTTTATCCGGAACCGAGTCGCGCGGGCAGCAGACTCAGCAGAGACACCCAGACGTCCTTCTCCCCAGACACCTCCTACAGCTCCTCCGGGGGGAGCCGAAGGCGTTCCCAGGCCAGCCAAGAGACATAGTCCCTCCAGCGTATCCTGGGCCGTCCCCTGGGCCTCCTCCCGGCGGGACGTGCCTGGAACACCTCCAGAGGAAGGCGTCCAGGAGGCATCCGGTACAGATGCCCGAGCCACCTCAACTGGCTCCTCTCGATGTGGAGGAGCAGCGGCTCTACTCCGAGCCCCTCCCGGATGGCCAAGCTCCTCACCCCATTTCTAAGGGATTGCCCAGCCACCCTACAGAGGAAGCTCATTTCAGCCCCTTGTATCCGGAATCTCGTTCTTTCAGTCATGACCCAAAGTTCATGGCCATAGGTGAGGGTAGGAAAATAGCCCCATAGGTAAATCGAAAGCTTGCTTTTCGGCTTAGGGCTGGCAATGCGGACCAAACTCCTTCTCCGCTTGTACAGAGAACGGATGGCCCCTAATAAAGGGCCCCGGGTTCCATACTCCTGGAGCACCCCCCACAGGGCACCACGAGGGACACAGTCGAAGGCCTTCTCCAGGTCCACAAAACACATGTGGACCAGTTGGGCAAACACCCATGAACCCTCGAGTAGCCTGCAGAGGGTATAAAGCTGGTCCGGTGTTCCACGGCCGGGACGAAAACCACACTGCTCCTCCTGAAGCTGAGGTTCGACTATCGGCCGGACTCTCCTCTCCAATACCCTGGCATAGGCCTTACCAGGGAGGCTGAGGAATGTGATCCCCCTATAGTTGGAACACACCCTCCGGTCACCCTTCTTATGAAGCGGGACTACCACCCCAGTCTGCCAGTCCAGAGGCACTGTCCCCGATGGCCACGCAATGTTGAAGAGGCTTGTCAACCATGACAGCCCCACAACATCCAGAGATTTGAGGTACTCAGGGCGGATCTCATCCACCCCCGAAGCCCTGCCACCGTGGAGCTTTTTAACCACCTCGGTGACTTCAGCCTGGCTGATGAAAGAGTCTAACCCCGAGTCCCCAGCCTCTGCTTCCACCAGGGAATGCGTGATGGCAGGATTGAGGAGATCCTCGAAGTACTCCTTCCACCGCCCAATAATGTCCCCAGACGAGGTCAGCAGCTCCCCACTTCCACTGGACACAGTGTTGGCGAAGCACTGCTTCCCCCTCCTGAGGCGCCGGACGGTTTGCCAGAATCGCTTCGACGGCAACCGGTAGTCCTTCTCCATGGCCTCACTGAACTTCTCCCAGGCCCGTGTTTTTGCCTCTGCCACAGCCCGGGCTGCGGCACGCTTGGCCTTACGGTACCAGTCAGCCGCCTCAGGAGTCCCACAAGCCAACCACAGCCAATAGGACTCCTTTTTCAGCTTGACAGCGTCCCTTACTGCCGGTGTCCACCACCGGGTTCGGGGATTGCCGCCGCGACAGGCACCGCAGACCTTACGGCTGCAGCTACGGGCAGCAGCCTCGACAATAGATGCGGAGAACATGGTCCACTCGGACTCTATGTCTCCAGCAACCCCCCGAATCTGGTCAAAGCTCTCCCGGAGGTGGGAGTTGAATACATCCCTGGCCGAGGGCTCCGCCAGGCGTTCCCAGCAGACCCTCACTATGCACTTGGGCCTGCCAAGTCGGTCCGGCTTTCTCCTCTTTCAGCCTCTTTCCAAATCAGTGGACACCTCAGCCCCTTTCTTCACCGGAGTGTCCAAAACATGCGGCCGAAGGTCTGACGACACGACAACAAAGTCGATCATCGATCTCCTGCCTAGGGTGTCCTGGTGTCCTTGTTACAAATACATACATAATTAAATATTACAGTTATTTAAGGCTGAATCCTAATGTCCAACACAAGCAGGAGTCACACATGGGAAACCTAAGCCACAAATACATCGTGGGAGGTTTTATAGGGTGATATTTAACCCTTAGCTGTCAACATGACCTTCAGTTTTATATGTGAGTAAATAAAGAGCCATATTGATCCTGAGATGGTGTGTTATATTAATGTGTATCATTGTGGAAACTTCAAAAAACAGCACTACATTCCTGAAGCCAGTTAAAAGGGGGGAGCTTTAAATAAGACTTACGCAATGGGACCAACTTGGGTTTGTTCTTTGGGCTGTGTTTAGGCAGAACCAGAGGAGCGAAAGACACAGAGATGATTTTCTTGGTCTCCCAGCTGTTCACTCCAGTGCGGATAATCTTGGTCAACTGCAGAGATACAACAGAAAAGAGTCATTCATTTCCTTCTCTTCTTCTTCAGATCACTTCCTACAGGAAATGCACATTTAAACTGGGGTTTAAATCATCCAGTCACACATTTTATTTCAGTGCAAACAGTAGGAACTGGCTTCCATACTTACCCTCCCAGGTTCACTCAATAATATGTTCAGATGTTCAGATAAAGTTGGGACAGACGTTATTTAGCAACAGCATTGGAGCAAGTGTTTTGCAACGGAAGACTGTAACAAGGAAATTGGTACAAAACAGTGCGGACAAAAAGCTGAGATACGGAGGAGCAAAAAATATGCAAACATTTTGTATTTTGTCAACAAATGTGAGAAAAAAAAAATCACGAAACACTGATAAAAAAAAAAAAAAAATCAGAAATGTACAAATCAGTTAAAAAAATTGACAAAGTTTCAGTTTGTAAAGGACAGTCCAAGCTGGACAGATAGGATCTCCAATCCATCAGTTTGAGCTGCATCAAGAATCAACAACGCTGAAAGAACCACATGAAGAATTAAGATAACTTTATAGAAAAACTAATGTTGCTTTTTGATCCTTCCATGTCAGCTCTTCCTGTTATTGTGAAGCAGAATACTACAAATGTTTTCCAAGTCAAACCTTATTGTGTTACATTAACTTCACCCAGAGATGGTAATAGCATCTCTGGGTTCAGAGGTATGAGGAGTGAACCACCACTCAGTGGAAACATAGATGGAGATCGAAAGGATTAGTATTCATGATCTGGACCACAGCCAGGCTCTGTGAAGGTGTGGTGCTGTATCAGTGTTCTTGGTAAAGCCAGTTTCCACTTCTGTGATGGCAGGTTTAAAGCAGTAAAATACAACAGAGACGACAGCAACTGATGCTCCTATGAGAAACACATGTTTGGCAAGGATGTCCAGATATTTTTCCCCAACAACAAAGAATCAGAACCAGAATGGGGGGGCTGCTGCTTATCTCCAGTAGTCTACGGACGAGAGGCAGGGTACTCCCTGGACAGGTTGCCAGTCCATTGCAGGGCAACACAGTGACATACAGGACAAACAACCAAGCATACACTCATTCACACCTAAGACTAATTAACCTAACAGTCTTGTTTTTGGACTGTGGGAGGAAGCCGGAGTACCCAGAGAGAACCCACGCATGCACTGGGAGAACATGCAAACTCCATGCAGAAAGACCCCCAGTTGGGAGTCAAACCCAGGACCTTCTTGCTGCAAGGCAACAGTGCTACCAATCACCTTCTCCGCTGAATGGATGATGCACTGCAGCCTGGCCTTGTCCCTGGCCAAGGCTCCAGCACACCAGACTGACAGATGATGTAAGAATAGCCTCAATGATGACAGTGTAAACGTTCACCATCATCTTCACCGGAAGGTGAAATTTTTTCAGCTGCCATAAAAAGTATATCCAGGAAAACCCCATTCTGCATTAATTCCAAAAGGAAAGAAGGCAAAGGAAGAGGGTACGGCTGCCGAAATGGTCTGCATGAAGTTCTGACCCGTTAGAACCAAAAATAATACGATACAAACCTGTATCGTATTATTGCACCTGACAACATATTTGCAGGAAAATGGAGGAAATGCTTGAATGTCTTCTCAGGATTTGGAAACATGACAGACTGGTAAAAGCCTTAACAAGTTTAAAACATATTGATGGGCCCAGGGTCCTGCCATACTCTGTAGTTTAAGCCCCGTTGAGTGTAGTTGATTCCTCTTTGCTAACCTTCCATTTCTGGGACCAAAAGTAAATATTTCAGTTTGATCTACATTGAGCTGAGGGGAACTTTGACCTATCCACACACTGATATAATAGACTCACTCAGTAATAGTAATGGACTGTGGTCCTGTAGTGGCACAGAGACATGAAGAGGTGTGTCATCAGCATAGACCTGGTGAGAAATGTAATACTGAGCTAGAGGGAGCATATACTGTAGGTATTGAGAAATCCCACATATGATCTTTGTCCACTCATATTTCTAATTACCTAACAACACTGAGAGCAATGTTGCCCATATTGAAACTGGGATCACGACTGGGACTTGATATATTGTGCAGCTCTAATCTAAAGAACTCCAATGCAGCTCTGGCTGCATGTTTGGGGGTTTGTGTCTTGCTAGAAGGTGAAGCTCCGCCCCCTCTGTGAGATGTGCAAGCTGGTGATATTCTTTTCTAACCTAACCCTGCTTTAAACCTCTCCACAACACTCTCCCTGACCTGTCTGCTGTGTTCCTGCATCTTCATGATGCTGTTTGTTCTCTAATGTTCTCTACCCAAAAACCTCAAAGGCCAGAGACAGAACAGCTGGATTTATGCTTTAATTACAAACGGGTGGGCTTTATTTCCTAACTAGGTGACTTCTGAATGTGACTGTTGCTCTGGATTTTATTTAGGGGTATAAGAATAAAGGGGGCTGAACACAAATGCATCCCACACCATTTGTTTAAAAAGTTGTGAAAATATGAATCCTTCACTTTCCACTTCGCCATTTATGAATCACATAAACTCCCAATCAGATATGTTGAGGTATGAGGTTTCAATGTGGCAACATGTGAACATTTCATGGCATATGATTACTTTTGCAAGGCACTGGATTTTGGAATTTCCTGTTTTTGAGTTAAATTGTAACAGATTAGGAATGAAAATGTGACTCTAAAGTTGGTCACTCTGTATTTTTAACCTGCTAGGTAATGAAAGGAAAACAGAGCAGAAATTAGCAACAGAAAGCCTTATGAAGTCCTCAGCTTTCTGGGATGAAGACTAACCTTTTCCTCCAGAGGCATCACCAGGATGCCCCCCACCTTGAGCAGGTTCTTCATGTACTCCTCATGTTCCTTCTGCACTCCAGCCCCACAGTAGACCCTGTCATAGTGCCGGCTCTCTGGAGGAATCTCCAGACAGTTACCAACCACAAACGAAGGCTCACAGAACTCAAATCTGTAGGAAAATGATAAAAAGGAGAAGTGGTAATCTATTTGTTTCTGAGAAGAATAAGAACAACCTCTGTCAAGTTGCAGGTTTTGCGTTTTATAGAATAATTTTTAAGAAACGATTCTGGTCCTTTATCATATTGGGTAAATGTGACTTCAGAGGGCGTCAATCTTTCCAGGAGAGGGCGTCCCAGCAAATTCACCCCAAGGTCAAAGTGCAATGTTCAGACAAACCCAGAGTCTCAGACATTACATGCTTCAGTTAGCTAGTTAAATGTTAAAAGCTTATGACCGTACACCTAGGAAGAACTACTACTGCGAGTTAGGAAGAGTTGCCAGGAGAAAGCCTATGCTGTCTTAGGTTTGCATCTGAATGAACCACAAGATTCTGACCTAATGTCCTTTAGAAAGATAAAACTAAAGTAGAGATGTTTGTCTGTAATGCACAGCCTAATGTTTGGAACAAAAACTAAAGCAGGATATCAACTGTCAAGCATGATAGTGAAGGATCAACGAATTGGGTTTGTTTTGCTGCCATAGGACCAGAGTAAAGGAAAGTGTTGTAGAGTCAAAATGTGAGGCCCTCTGGCCATCAGCTGAAGCTCAACTCAAACTGGGTCACCAGGAGAACAATGATCCTGAACACAGCAGCAAATCTACAACAGAACAGCTGAAAAAGAAAAGAATCAAGCTGTTGCAAAGGCCTGATCAAAAGCCAGACTTCAACCTCTTTGACATGTGGTAGTCCTTTAGCAAGAAAGCTTCTAGAAACATTGCAAACCTCACTGAACTGGTTCAATGTTTAGAAGTCGAACCGTTACAACGTTACACATGGATAAAAACTTCACACAGTTAAATACGTCCTAAACCCCTTCTCTGGGGTTGGTTCATGATCATATGATTACTATAAAATACGTTTTTTTCAAAATGATATGAAGCATGCTCATTTTCTTTCACTTGACTCTCACAAGAAAGAGTAAATGTCACAGATCCATCTGGACCTACTTGTCAAAACTGTCACTGGTTTTGATGAAGGAGTCTAACTTCTGGTAGGCATACTCGATCACATCTGCATGGAGCTCTATTCCATGATTCACTCCAAATGGTCCTGGAACAGGCAGAACAGAACCTTTAGCTCAGCAATACAAACAGGAACACCTCATACAGCACACATTGTTGTCAAAATGGAAACATATACTCGTTAATTTCACAGCCCTAAACATATTAGCTTATTATTGTTCACTGAGCAAAATGAATGACACACATTAAAAATAACACAATCTAAGTTATTTGAAAATGTTTGCAAAGATAATGTAGACTTGAATCTGTATTCCTGTACCAAGAATGAGTCCAACCATGGTGCTCAGGTACCCGGTCCCACTTCCCAGGTTGAGGAAGGAGAGGCCAGGATGAAGCTCCAAAGCCTCCATCACCTCAGAGTAGATACACGGAGCAGACAGGTGGATGTTCCCATGTCGCCAAGCAAGGTCCTGTCCACAACAAAAATATATGTTGAGCAACTGGATTTCTTTGGACTGACGCTGGCTGATTGCAAGGCTCTTCCTCACCTTGTAGGCATTGTCCCGGTATTCATCCAGGTAGTAGTCAGCCCGGTCGATTGCTCTGAAAGCTCGCTCCACCAGGTCTGTGCGGATGTAGTAAGCCTCCTTCAGGTTATCAATCAGGTCATCGTTGTCTTCACCCGCACTAACAGCTCCGCCCATCCTGACTGGCAACAAACACCAGAATAAACCCAAATGGACTTTAGGAAGAAAGTATTCACAATAGTTTTGAATGAAAATAAAAGGATTCCACCACCACTAACACCTAGGACCTGCTTTGTTAGATGATTGGGATATAGAGTTATTATTGTGTTAGATTTCAGACAAAGTCTCTCTGTAGAGTTCTCTATCTGCCTTGGGGTCTCCTCCTAATGGGACAAGCCCCCAAAACATTCAAAGGAAGGAGCCCAGATGGTCTCCTGATCATGCCTGAACCACCTCAGGAGTCAACCGACTCTTTCTGGTGTGGAGGTGCGGCGACTTTACTTCCAGGATCTCTAAGGCAGAGGCCAACCAACCTACAGAGGCCAGTTAAGCTGCTTGGGTCCAGGATCTCCGTTTTGAGGTCATAATCCATATCTCATGACCATAACTAAGACCTAGAACATAGACCAGTAACTCTTTCAGTCAGTTTCTTCTTCACCATAACAGGATGGAGCAATGTTGTCATTGCTGAAGAAAAAGCTACAATCTTCAGCTCCATCCTGCTATTCCTTGAGGACAAGAGATTAAGATAGTAGAACTGCTCCATTTGAGGCAGAGACCCAGTCCAGGTCTGGAGAGAGCATTCCAAACTTTTCCAGGCTTAGACACAGAGTAGCTGACTCTGATCCCAGCTGCCTCTCACTTGGCTGTGAATCACTGTGGTGTGGTGAAGGTCAAGGCATAAAAAGCTGCCAGAAAGAAGTATTATCTGCAAAAAGCAAAGGCGAAGTCCTGAGGTTCCCAAACTAGACACTGTCCTCTTCATAACAACGTCTTGAGAACCTGTCTAAGAACACCACACAGGATCAGTGACAAAGGGCAGCCGTTACGGAGTCCTACCTGCATCAGAAACGAGTCTGACTGTGTCGCAGGAATTTTAACGCATGAAATAATGCAAAACATTTAAAAGTAAATGCAGAATGCCCCCTTTTATTGTCTGCACCCATTTTATCCCGTTAAGGGTCACAGAGCGGCTGGTCCTTATGTCCAGTTTGACTGCAAGGCCAACATAGAAACAGTAAAGTCATTCATACTGTGCAACATCCCTCATACCTAGAAGATCTAGTTAACCGAATGAGCATCTTTTTAAACTGCTTGAGGACACCGGAGTACCTGGAGAAAACCAAGGAATGCATGGAGAGAAAAGCTAAATCCACACCCATACCAAGATTTGAACCCAGGAATGAGTTGTGAGGCAACAGCACAATATACTGAACCACTGTGGCAGGCTTGCAACACACCAAACATCAGTGAGAAATGAATTAAACACAACAACTAAAAATACAACTACAAATGGATCACAGGAATCCAGTTATTTTCATTTAATTTGGGTGTTTTTAAATTGTGTGTATCACCCTTAGCCACTACCTTTAATATATAAAATTAGCATTTGAAAACTGCTTTTTGTATTTATTCAGGTTATATTTTTCTGATATTAGACAAGCATAAAGACCTGGAACATTTAAGTATGACAGAAAAGCAAAATCAACACTAATCTGTAAGGGGACAAATACTTTTTTACACCACAGTATAGTAAAATTCAGCCAAGGTCAGGGGCCCAGCTTACTGAACTTATGGGGCCCAGTGGTTTATTTCATAGGCTTGTTTTCTAACTGATCCATGTTCTTACGGAGTATTTCTTGGATTTTGGACACAGGCCGTTTCTAACACTCAACCGATTTTAGATTCATGTTAGTGTAATTACTTGATAAGAATATGAACCCGAGTGTTTCTTTTATAACTGCTGCGTATTGCCGTGTAATTTGAGGACACAATATGCATAATTATTGATTGACAATGTAAACACCACTAACATGAGGCTGGCTGGGCTACTGCTGCCGCCGCAGGAGGACAGAGATCAGACCAGGCAGGGCCAAACGCAGACCACCACCAGGAGCCTGTAAGGGAACAAAGCAGCGGCGCATCTCCACATTACCGCTGCTGCTCCTCTTTGATCCCACTTTAAGTCGACTTGAAGGGTGCTGTCAGTAAAGAACCAAAGAAGGGATCCCCTCGAAATAAGGTGAATTTAGCGGGAAATGACCAGAGGATGGCGCTCCAAGTCATTGGCCATTGTTTTAGTACACACTTCCTATAAAACCCAACCACCAGAGCCCGGTAGTTCCCTGGCAGATTGGGTGTTTCAGCATATAAAGCATTCAGATGGTTTTTATGGACAGTTTCTCTGATGGGAAGCCGCAGGTTTAATTCACCAAAGCTGCTGCCGCTTCGGCCATTAGCGCCACCCTGATGATCCAGTTTAAAAACACCACACTGGGACAGGATTCCTTTAGAATTATCGTTAACCAAACACCAGTAAAACAGCAAGTAACACCTCTACACAGCTGCATTATTTCCTCTCTAGAAACGAGGCATACCCTTCCGAGAAGAAGCCTGGATCAAAGCTCGGCGCTGCGGGGAAATGGGATCCAGCAGCCGCAGCTCTGGTAGGGTTAGCTGGGTACCTGCTGGAGAAACGCTTCCTGCCTCTGCTGCTTACCTTCTCTACGGCCTTTTCTTCTTGTTGTTGTTGAAGGTGGTGGTGGGGAATCCAGTCAACGCACCACTGCTGGATGTAAACATTCGGCCATCTGACGCGATGACGTCACACGCAGAGCACGTATGGAGATGGCCTAGTTTCAGAAGTCAGAGATGTAATGGTTCAGATCAGGTCGGAAAATACGTTTCACCTCCAGCCTCTGATTTTTGGATCGAGAATGTTTTGTTGTTATTTTGTTGTTCTAGTTGTGGATTCTGTAGTTGTCACAGCGGACTTTTCTGGTACCTTTTTATTAAGCTTCATTTAGACAACATCGATTAATTATAATTTAGAAAGACATATATATATATATATATATATATATATATTATTTTCTTTTTTTTTTTCTTTAATCACATCTGAAAAGTAACAGAAGGCAGACTGGTGGCCTTTCATCGGGTTTATTAAACCATGTGACACAGCCAATCAGCAGCTGGCCTGACTGCTGAGGATCTCAGCTCTGCTCAGCCTGTAGAAGTGACAGCTTCAGTCTTCTCTGGAATTAATTATTTACCCAGATAACTAGATACTATATTCTGGCTCTTAGAATAACCACTGGTTTTTGGAAGCAGTTCTAAAATAAAATCCATCCAGTTGGTTTTCTATGCCTTTTCATAGCTTTTAGAATCTCCCTAATAAACCCAACATCTATGTTTTCAGACTTGAAGGAAACTGCAGAAACCCCCTATATTAATGAGAAGACGCAAAGACCACAACAAAGAGGCCAACGGAAGGTGACATTTTAAAATGTTATATTGTGATAATTATTGAATCAGCAAAACACAGAAGAACAAGACTGGTTCCCTCAGTTGTGAGCGACTCTCAAATTGGGGACACACTCTGTTTTTATAAGTTTTGTCATGTAAGGTTTAGTCATGACTTTTTATACATTTAACGCGACTTTATCCTGTACAGTTCAAGTGAAAATAAATAAATCTGTTAGAAAGAGAAAAAAGAAACGCCTGCCGCTCTGTTAAGCTGTGGTACCTTCTTGGTGGGAGGGGGCATCAGCTGAGCTACCACATTCTGTTTTCTTTTGTCTGTCAGCATTCCATATCTTGACCCCACAGCATGATGCTCCACCACCGTGTTTCATTGTGCGTATGTTTTTTTGGTGATGCTCTTTGTTGTTATTGCACCTAAAAATGTTTTTGAATCGTGGGCCAAAGAATGTTTTTATTAGACCACAAGGTTTTAGAAGATTTTTGCCAGGCTTGGATGTCGTCTGGAAGACATTTTCTGGAAGAAAAATCTCACGTGTCACAGCCCTATTCTTTGTATTGACATCTAAAAACTAACCTACATGTCATGAACTTGCCAGAAATTCCTTCATCTCCTTCAGTGTTTCTGTCGACCTCCCAGCAGCCTTGCTGACCAGTTTTGTCTTGTCTTTTCAGCCATTTAGGAGAACCCTTCAGGTTTTGTAATGCCACTATTTTCTCATGTTTTTCTAAATTTGTGATGACTGTCTTTATTGTGCTTTGGCTTGAATATAATGCTGTGGATATTTGTAAAGGTTTCTGACTGAGACCTTTGTACAAATAGATCCATTGGAGCCTTTAAAACCCTTTGCAAACTATAGTTTTAGCTGAAAGCAAATGAGCACAATTTAGCTGAACTTGTAGTTTCAATAGATTTACCATAATTGTTGACAAGAAAGAATTTATAAAGGCTGAACCCTGAAATTGAATCAAAGGGTGTTTCACAAAAGATGCACACTTCAGCTTTTTATTTATCCAAATTGTTCCTAACAGATTTGCTTGTTTTGTGATTGTACATATATTTTGTAAATACATATATTGTGACTTATTTACAGTTGTATGTTATTAAATATTAGTTACTTGATTATTACGTCATGATCGAAGAAGCTTTCACTACGTAATATATATAAAATGTTAAAGGTGGAAAAACTTCTGAAATGATTTTTCTGTTTAGCATCACAGAAGCCTGGTATTTTAACAGGGGTGTTTACTACACAGCTCATTGGGTTTTCGCCTCAATCAGCCGGAGCGTGCCACCAGCGCTCATACAATTCAATTCAGTTTATTTATATAGCACCAATTCACAACACATGTCGTCTCAAGGCAATTCACAAAAGTCAGGTACATACCTTCCAATTAATCTTAATCATTGAACAGTGCAGCCAGATTCTGTTATTTATTCAAATTGGATAAAAAGTTTTTCTATCTAAGGAAACCCAGCAGATTGCATCCAGTCAGTGACTTGCAGCATTCACTCCTCCCGGATGAACATGTAGAGACAGTGGACAGTCACTGGCGTTGACTTTGCAGCAATCCCTCATACTGAGCATGCATGTAGCGACAGTGGAGAGGAAAAACTCCCTTTTAACAGGAAGAAACCTTCAGCAGAACCAGGCTCAGTGTGAGCGGCCATCTGCCACGACCGACTGGGGGTTAGAGAAAACAGAGCAGAGACACAGAGAGAACAAAGAAGCACTGATCCAGGAGTACTTTCTATGGGAAGGAAAAGGTAAATGTTAATGGATGTAGCTCCTTTAGTCGTTTCACCTAGAAAGAAGGAACAGATAAACTCTGAGCCAGTTTTCAAGTTTAGAGTCTGAAGAGAGCACATAGAGTTAGTTACAGTAAAAGCTCAGTCAGTAGCTATGTCTAGGAGAGAGAAAGGGTTAAACACTGAAAGACAGGGCCATGTGGATCATCGCTAGAGGGTGAGCATTAAGTTGTTGCCAGCAGAAGCTTGGAGGATTCCCCTCTCCAGAAAGGTGTTACAGGTAGACACAGAGTCAGGCCAGGTGTAGCTTCTAGGAAGAGAAAAGAGAGAGAACAAAGTTAAAAGCTGAAATAACAGCAAATAATACAAAATTGAAGAGTAGTGTGAGAAAGTAGCGAAGAGGGTGAAAGTGGTCATTATGTCCTCCAGCAGCCTAAGCCTGTAGCAGCATAACTACAGACATAGCTCAGGATAACCTAAGCCACTCTAACTATAAGCTTTATCAAAAAGGAAAGTTTTAAACCTAGCCTTAAAAGTAGACAGTTTGTCCATCTAGAGCCCACTGATGGCCATTGTTATACTAAAAACCACAACGATTGGGATACCTCTCTCTGTCAGATTGACCATAACCATTGGAAAAAAGAGGGGGTTATACAGGTAGCAGAAATGGAGGGTGTGTTTGCACCTCAACCATAACTGAGCCGGTTTAGGCTAAACCTGACTCCCCCTTACTCCATCCAACAAGGGGAGGAGAAGACGGAGCTAAAATAAGGAAGATAGCTCAGGATAACCTAAGCCACTCTAACTATAAACTTTATCAAAAAGGAAAGTTTTAAGCCTAGCCTTAAAAGTAGACATGGTGTCCGCCTCACGGACTAAAACTGGGAGCTGGTTCCACAGGAGAGGAGCCTGATAACTAAAGGATCTGCCTCCCATTCTACTTCTAGAGACTCTAGGAACCACCAGTAAACCTGCAGTCTGAGAACGAAGTGCTCTGTTAGGAACATATGGAACAATCAGATACACACATTAATATTTGGGTTAATAATACTTAAAAGTACATGTGGGACTTAGAGGGGTTTCTAAATTGATTAAAATAATGTTGTATTTTCCCTTCTGCTTTTCAATTGTGAACTGGTTGTTTAAACACCCAGCAACTGTGTTCTTTGTTAGCTTTTAAAGCTAATTTGACTTCATTCCAAATTCCCCAAACGTACATTTGACACTGAACTGTGATATCACTGCATCGTTTTACTGGCTATTTGTTTCAGTTTTATTCTTTTTGTACTTTTACCTTTTTCCCATTGTTTATTAGTTTTTCTTATTATTTTCATTTTTACTTAGTTGTTCAGTTAAATGTTACTAGCCTAGTTAAAAAGTTTCTTGACTGAAGTATTTTAACTTGAAGTTGAAATATTTTGTTTGTGTTTATTCGGTATATGTGTGCAGGGCTTGGTGTTTGAGAACGCCAGTGCATGAATTCACTCCTTTTATCTATTGTTCTATAATACCACACCTCACCAGGCAGGTATTCATAAAACAGTAACTGACAGAAACCAATAACTGTTTGGCTATTTATTCCTGATAATCAGATGGAGTTATTGGTAATGTGAAATAGAATGTGAAATAGAATAACTAATTATTGTTAATAATTGGCTTTGGCACTTCGTAATAGTTATTTATAGGCAAATCAAATCTGTTGTTGCACAACACCTGTCATAATTAATAGTACGGGCTGATGACAACTCCACATTCAACTTAAACCGGTTCCAATTGTAAGTTGGAAAATTAGATGGTTTGGTAGCTGCCACACTCAGTGAAAGGACTAACTTGGGGTTACTTGGGGACTTCTGACTTTGGCTCGGGGAGAAAGACCACATTTCTCTGTTCTTGTGGAGTAAGTACAGGCCTTAAGTAGGCATTCCAACTGATATTTCCAACTTGAAACATAGAAATTCTGACTTCTGTGAACAAATGGGACGCACTGTGTACAAATCTCACTATTTATTCTCTTACAACTTCAACCATATTAAGTTGGCTGGGAAGTCATTAGCATAGCCAAGCTCTAACCTCAGTAGTAGATCTAAAGAACAATTCTTTCTAAAATATCAATGACTTCGCAGCAGCCAGTGGATTAATTTAATAAAAACTAAAATATAACAAAAATATAATAAATGCTACACAAAAAAAGTATTGACTTAGTTCAGGTTGAAATACATAACAAACTAATATTAAACAAATAAATGTACTAAAAAATAATATTTTCTTGTCCAGTTTGTTGCCTTAAGTAGTTTTTGTTTCAAACTTTTGCTTAATGTCGCTTTGTTGCCACTTTCCTCATGATTAAAATCTCTTTGTGTTTTTTATTTTTTAAGCATAGTTATGTAGTAATTTTAAATTCTTGACCTTTTAATGGAGGGAGGACAGTATATCCCTAGGATGATAAATTGAGCCAGTATTAGTAATTTGTTTTACAGTGGTCGCCAGGCTAGTCAGTTCCCATCTGAATAAACATGATCCAGCTAAATAATATTAAAACCTTACACTGTCATTTAGTGGCATTTAGTTCAGATCATGGTAAGTTAATCCAAAACTGTTATTTAGTTAAACAGAACTGTCTCTTATTCATCAACAGGTAGATGTTGTCCTCTTGCTACTAAATTGGAGCCCAGGGGAATATATTTAAAATAGTATAAATGAAAGACAACGTACCAGAGCCTAAAACCTCACAAATATACAAATCTGCTTTTAATGTTGATAAAGTCTGTTGGATTGAATGATAACGTCCTGTTTGTTTGTTGTTTGTGTTGAAATAAAAATGTACTGAAGATCACAGAACCCCAATAACTAAAAGGTTTAATATTGTTTTAAGACTTTTAACAAAAGGAACAAGAAAAAGAGATACAAAACTTGCAAAATATTATACTGATCAATGCTTTTTAGAGAGAATGCGAGTTCATAAATTGTCCACCAGATGTCAGTAGGGATTAACATTATAGCTGCATACAATGAGCTAAAAAATAAGGTTTTCCATTTTGTTTGCGCTTTAGAAAGTCATTGTATGTCTTGTGGCAATACAAAGGCAAAATATCTTTATACATTTTAAATAGAATCTTCTATTCTGTTCACACAGTTTGCCATCTATTTTATTATATTTAATTTACTTTTAGTTTTTAAAATACGTAATTCTAAGTTTACTAAACATATTTATTTCCTGCAAAGTTCTAAGACTAGCACCACCATTAAATGAACTGCACATTATCTTGAGTAATTTTAGTTTATTTTTAAAATTTATCTTAAGCTAATTTAACAACCTTCTAACCAAACCTTCCCCTTAACTCTTAACCCTCTATGGTACAATGTTGCCATTTGGTAACGAACCCATTAAATTCCTTCCACACACACACAGTACCTCCACTTTTAACTCCACTTTTAAGATGTACAGGGGTTGGACAATGAAACTGAAACACCTGTCATTTTAGTGTGGGAGGTTTCATGGCTAAATTGGACCAGCCTGGTAGCCAGTCTTCATTGATTGCACATTGCACCAGTAAGAGCAGAGTCTGAAGGTTCAATCAGCAGGGTAAGAGCACAGTTTTGCTCAAAATATTGAAATGCACACAACATAATGGGTGACATACCAGAGTTCAAAAGAGGACAAATTGTTGGTGCACGTCTTGCTGGCACATCTGTGACCAAGACAGCAAATCTTTGTGATGTATCAAGAGCCACGGTATCCAGGGTAATGTCAGCATACCACCAAGAAGGACGAACCACATCCAACAGGATTAACTGTGGACGCAAGAGGAAGCTGTCTGAAAGGGATGTCATTCTTGAGGACAATGTGCATCCAATGGTTCAAACATTGTATCCTGAAGGCGGTGCCGTGTATCAGGATGACAATGCACCAATACACACAGCAAGACTGATGAAAGATTGGTTTGATGAACATGAAAGTGAAGTTGAACATCTCCCATGGCCTGCACAATCACCAGATCTAAATATTATTGAGCCACTTTTGGGTGTTTTGGAGGAGCGAGTCAGGAAATGTTTTCCTCCACCAGTATCACGTAGTCACCTGGCCACTATCCTGCAAGAAGAATGGCTTAAAATCCCTCTGACCACTGTGCAGGACTTGTATATGTCATTCCCAAGATGAATTGACGCTGTATTGGCCGCAAAAGGAGGCCCTACACCATACTAATAAATTATTGTGGTCTAAAACCAGGTGTTTCAGTTTCATTGTCCAACCCCTGTAGTACACTGAACGAGAGATGGGATCCTAAGAGAACCAATAGCAGTGTTTAAATTTGTCACATGACTTTCTGGAGGGAATTTTGACGCCCTTTTCTGCAGACCTCTTCGCAGGGGAGAGCCTCACCATTTGAGTCCTCAGAAATCATCAAAAAAATTATTTTTCTGACATTAATTGACGGGGAAAAAATACATACTCAATAAGTGAGGTAAGTTCACTATTCTGTGGTTTATTGCATTGTATTTGATCATTTAATAATGTTAAACTGTTAAAATGTGGATGTTGCCATATGGTAACACTGTACCATTAAGATTACCATTGTATTGCTAGCCAAACATGTTGATGGTATGCACTAATAATCTAGAGTCTGCTATAATAATGCATTTTGTGAGTCCTTTCCATATTGCATATGACTATATTTGACACTCTTTTCTTCCATTTACAGAATGAATGGAACAATGTTTTATAGTTTCTTACGGAAGAAAACCAAACTAGCACTTCTTGTAGATGGTAGTGAGGATGGATTAGGATTTAGTGATGAAGAAAACGAGCAGCTTGCAACCCAGCAAGGAGAGAGTGAGGTTGATAGAGACAGTGAGAATGATAAAGACTATGAGCCAGAGAATGAGGACAGTGGAGACAGTGAGGAAAGGAGGAGCAGTGAGGACAAGGGGGACAGTGAGGGTGAAAGTGCAGTTACAGTTTACTGTGGGTGAAAGTGCAACTATTATTTATGTTGCATTAAATTGGCAGGTTCATAACATATGATATACCAAGGATATTTGAAACTAAGCATGAAGGAGTCCAGCTCAGGGCAGTGAAATAGTATGACAATCGTGCTGTCACAGTCCTCTCAACCTTTGCCTCAGCTAACCCCACAGTGTCCGTGCAAAGATGGGACAAGAAGCAAAACAAAGCAGTGGAGGTTATGTGCCCAAGTATCGTCCAGACCTACAACAAAAGCATGGGAGGAGCCCAGCCTGTCAATTTAGGTAGATGGCTATGTCTTGGTAGCTTAGGGTCGTGCCATATTTTTTCTACTCTTGGATGATCTGTGATTGATCCGTAAGATGTTTATACCTTGGGATGGTGTTTTATCACCTAACCCTGCTTCAAACTTCTCAACAACGTTCTCCCTGACCTGTTTGCTGTGTTGCTTGATGAGTTTTGTTCACTAACGTGATCTAACAAATTTCTGAGTCCTTCCCAGAACATCTGGATTTATACTCAATTGTACACAGCTGGACTCTGTTTACTAATTAGATGACTTCTGAAGACATTTGGTTGTGCTCGACTTATGGGATCGGAGTAAAGAGGAGCTGAATACAAATGCACACCACATGTTGCTCTATTTTTTGTGAACTATGTTCACATTTTTCTTCCATTTCACAATTAGACAATACTTTGTGTTGGTCTTTCACATAAAATCCCAATAGAATACATTTATTTGTTGTAAATTAAAACGATGGGAAATGTTCAGGGGGCGGGCATACTCTGTGATATACACTCATCGGCCACTTTATTAGGTACACCTGTCCAACTGCTTGTTAATGCAAATTTCTAATCAGCCAATCACATGGCAGCAACTCGATGCATTTAGGCATGTAGACATGGTCAAGACGATCTGCTGCAGTTCAAATAGAGCACAGAATGGGGAAGAAAGGTGATTTAAGTGACTTTGAACGTGACATGGTTGTTGGTGCCATACGGGCTGGTCTGAGTATTTCAGAAACTGCTGATCTACTGGGATTTTCACGCACTATCATCTCTAGGGTTTACAGAGAATGGTCCGAAAAAGAAAAAATATCCAGTGAGCGGCAGTTCTGTGGGCACAAATGCCTTGTTGATGCCAGAGGTCAGAGGAGAATGGCCAGACTGGTTCGACCTGATAGAAAGGAAACAGTGACTCAAATAACCACTCGTTACGACCAAGGCATGCAGAAGAGCATCTCTGAATGCACAACACGTCGAACCTTGAGGCGGATGGGCTACAGCAGCAGAAGACCACATCGGGTGCCACTCCTGTCAGCTAAGAACAGGAAACTGAGGCTACAATTCGCACAAGCTCACCAAAATTGGACAATAGAAGATTGGAAAAACGTTGCCTGGTCGGATGAGTCTCGATTTCTGCTGCAACATTCGGATGGTAGGTTCAGAATTTGGCATCAACAACATGAAAGCATGGATCCATCCTGCCTTGTATCAACGGTTCAGGCTGGTGGTGGTGGTGTAATGGTGTGGGGGATATTTTCTTGGCACACTTTGGGCCCCTTAGTACCAGTTGAGCATTGTGTCAGCGCCACAGCCTACCTGAGTATTGTTGCTGGCCATGTCCATCCCTTTATGACCACAGTGTACCCATCTTCTGATGGTTACTTCCAGCAGGATAACGCACCATGTCATAAAACACGAATCATCTCAGACTGGTTTCTTGAACATGACAATGAGTTCACCTAACTCAAATGGCCTCCACAGTCACCAGATCTCAATCCAATAGAGCACCTTTGGGATGTGGTGGAACGAGAGATTCGCATCATGGATGTGCAGCCGACAAATCTGCAGCATCTGTGTGATGCTATCATGTCAATATGGACCAAACACTCTGAGGAATGTTTGCAGTACCTTGTTGAATCTATGCCATGAAGGATTAAGGCAGTTCTGAAGGCAAAAGGGGGTTCAACCCGGTACTAGCGAGATGTACCTAATAAAGTGGCCAGTGAGAGTAGACCTGTCACTGTCTTTTACAGATGGGGCAGCTACACTGGATTAAGGGGTTGGTGCAAAACCTCTATCTTTCCAAGTTGGAGTTTGGACATCAAGTGGTGTTCTACTTGATTCATTTGGAATCGGAACAGAAAATCCTGACAGAACAAATGAAGCATGCTATTAATCATCAAACAACCAGTTTACTTTGAAACTTAAACAGGGTAGCCATATTGGATTTTGATATCAGCATCACTGTTATGAACACTGTTTTCACAATATATGCACTATATTGCCATAAAGTATTCACTCACCTATCCACATCATTGAATTTATGTGATCAGATCACTCAATGGGCACAGGTGTATGAAATTCAGCCTCTGGCCAGACAGACTTCTGCTTCAAACATTTGTGAAAAATGGGTCGCTCTTAGCTCAGCGGAATAAGTCCAGTCCTGGAATTTCCTCACTACTAAATATATCATTGGGAATGACAGCAACTCAGCCATTAATGGTAGATCATGTAAAATTGCAGAGTGGGGTAAGTGAATGCTGAGGTGCACTATGCACAAAGGTCTCCAACTTTCCGCAAAGTCAATAGCAAAAGCCCTCCAAGCCTTACATCACCAAGTGCAATGCAAAGACTCAGATGCAGCGGTGTAAAGCACATCGCTACTGGTCTATAAAGGAGTGGAGACATGTTCTGTGGAGTGACAAATCATGCCTGAGTTAAATTTGAGCAGAGACTGTGAGCCAGGCCTTCTCATCCAACATCAGAGTCCGACCTCACAAATGCTCTCTTGGAAGAATGGTCAAATATTCCCATGAAAATTCTTCTAAATCTTGTCTAGACCAAAAACTAGGTTGGTCAACATCCTATTAAATCATTTGTGTTAAAAATGTGATGTCCTATAAGTTCATTTGTGTGTAAAGGAGAGTGACCCTTTACTTTTGGGGTATATATAATCATACAGAAACACAAATGCTCTGGTCTATGAGTCTTTATTTGGATTTTTTATAGAGAACATTTAAAATGGTTCATACCCTCACAATAACTGACATCACTTCTCTGCTTTATAACACTGACACAGAAACAGGGAACATTTTTACAAGTACACAAACACACATCCACAAACTTGGCCCATCTACAGTGTTATACCCCCCCCCAAAAAAGGTTAAACAAAAAAAACGTGAATCCCTAAGAGCACACAGCCAAGGCCTGTCCCACTTTACAAAATGGTGCAGTAGCAAAGGAACAACCTCATCTACAAAAGTAACTAAAATGATCACATAAATAGTAATGGAAGTGCTTGTACTTCTGGAAGTTTTGTACTATTTTTTAAAAGGATTTCAATATCAGTGTCTAGAAAATCACCGGTAAAAATAGCTCATCTCTGTAAAAATGTGCTAGCAGGACAACCCTTGGCTGTGGAGTTTTTGTTTTTTTCTGCTGTCACAAACTATTCTTAATTTTTTTTTATTATCAGTATTATTTTTGAAACCATTTTCAACTTCAATACAACAACAATAACACTTTTTCTTCTGAATACAAATATGTACAGAGACTTTCCACTTATGTCAAAATAATGCCCTGCACTCTGACGCATGATCTAGAGATGACTGCCGATCTTCAGATCCCTTCACAGAAACTGGCCGTGCAGTTTTGGTACCTGAATCGACAGAATGAGATCACAGTTTCTTTAGACAGACAAAAGCTTTTGAGTTTCCTCCGTTAAACAGAATGCTCTCTGTCTGCAGTGGACAGAAGAAGACACGCTTATTCAGAGTAAACCAGCCCCCCACCCCACCCATTTCCCCTGAAAGTCAGACATCTGGATCAGGACCGGGGATTTTCAGCAGGATTTGAACGGGGTGTAAACATACCATATGTTGACATGAGTGGAGGGAGAAAGGCACACATGATAAGACCACACATATCTGACCACTACGGCAGGGAGGTGAGAAAAGATAGGGTTTCTTTTGGTTTTGTTATATTTTGGGCAGCCTGATGTAAAAGTGCCACTCAGTTTTTTTTCCTTCTCCTTGCATCACCCCTTCTCTCACTTTCGGATTTTGGTGTGGACTGAATTCCCTGAAAAGTGTTGTCGCGTCAAATAAAATTGAATCCCGGGTGCTTTGGGCAGGAAAAAAATGGAGCCCCCATCCAGTTAAATGTTCCTCTTTGGATCAGAATAATAAAACTGACTCCATCACTCAGTACTTTTATGTAAATAGGAAAACATACAGTGCGTGGGTGCAGGACCGACCGTGGGCTGAGTTTGCTTTCTTAGAGGACTTTTTCTTTTTTTTTTCTCCTTAAAACGCTCTGCTTTCATGGCCTCAGTGTTATTCATTTACATACCTCAGTAGACAACTTCATCAAGCAGCTTAAAAGGGGTCATGCCATACCAAATAGGTTAGGAAAATATTCACAGTCTTATCACTCTAGGGGTTGTATTCTTGTGCATTTCAAGAGGAAGAATACTCTACTTTGTTAACCAAATGCATCCAAACTAGCTTTCCTGAGGAAAGGCTGCGCAAGACGTGAAGAAAATGGGGGGAGGACTGGAGCAACCAGGCTTTGGGAGAAGGGCTAAAAAGTCAAAAAAAGCTTTGACATTCTTCTGAGTGACGTCCACATATTTATGCAACAAACGCCTCCTCCGACAACAAAGGGGAAGTTGTGCAGCCCGGCAAATCAATTTTCCACTCCCACGCACTCGTCTGATTTCACATGAGGCCTTGATCCAGCCGCTGCTATCGCCTCTAGCCGCAGCTGACTGCTCAACCTGTGGCAATGCTCTGGTCTGCCTCAGGTCACCTGAGAACCAAACACTCCTTCCCGTCAATCTCTTTTGGTTTCCCCTTTTGGAATTTGAAAATCCTTTAATTTCACAAAACTCTCAGAGATCAAAACTCTCACACAAGAACACACAGGATGGACGAAGATCGTCATTTCACCCGAGATCTGTCCTACTGTCCGACTTAAATGCTGGCATCTTTAGCAGTTATGCAGAAAGTGCACATTCTACGCTGGCTAAGAGCACATTTACAACATGCCTTGGACATCAGTTACACACGGGAATGGTTTCACCCAAAGGCAGGTCACACTAACATCTCCTACTGGTTTGTTTCAACATGAAAGAGCTCAGAGCGAGCAGGTCTTTACCATGAACAACACACAATAAGAATAATATTAATAAGCTGCACAATGTCGCTGAACACTATGTGCAGAACATTATTCAGAGGCATCTTTTTTAACTGTACATGAACTCACATGACACTTAGGAACGACGAGCCTTCCAGCTAGTTTCAGATTCAAGCCTAAACATGCAGCTGATGCTTCGCACACTTTTAGGCCAAAGACAGACGGGTGGACGGAAACTGACGGGATCCAAAGTACTGTTACACTACCATCAATGACTTCAGCTTGACTGAATGTTTAAAGCCACAGTTGAGCAGGTCTAAGTGATATTAAAGACGGAGCAACCGCCTCCTCATAACGACGCACCCTCACATATCGCCTGAACAGCGTCTGATAATACAAGAGAAGAAGTCAACAATTACACTGGAAAAATATATGTATGTTTATATTCATATATATATAGCATCTTTAAAATCTATTTGTACAGAATGTATATATAGTGTAGTTATGGCCATCTTGGCAGAGAAATAAAGGCATTTGAAACAATCCGCACTCTCTCGATGCCGTGGTCGTCCCGGGACCAGACATTCTTACATTGCAGAGATGCAAAGAATCAGGACAAAAGTAAGCTCTCCTTTTTGACCTTTTTCTGTTTTTTTTTTCTTTTAAATCAGTGGCACTTTGTGCATCAAAAATTAAAATCTAGAGTAAGGCTACAAGGGTGTGTATGTTAGAAGTTAGTCAAAGATAGAAAGGACCTTATTGTATCCTCAAGGGTTTGGATATGTATTTAGGACTCATGCATCCAGACTTAAACACGACTGGAAAAGCGCTCAATGTGTAACATTTTACGGAGGATCAGAGAATATTCACCAAGCAGAAGTTCTGGGTGAGCCAATGCTGGCTGCTACAAAGAGCCTGGGAGAGGTACAAAATTAATTTTTTTATCTCTTTTTCATTGTTTTTTCTGCACCTGACAAAAAGCAAAAAAGCACACAGAGATGTGACAGTAACAGAGAAGTGAGTGCTTCTGTTGGGTTTACAATCAGCTGCTGGTTTGTCTAAGTACACGCCTCAGCAATCAAACAGTCCTCGTATTGATGTCTTCTGTTTATTTAAATAATAGCAGTGGATTTTTTTAACTACTCAACCGTCACATCAAGCACATAAATAAGAACAAAATAAATACACATCAGTCGATTTCCTTCTTATTAGATAAATAATAAATACATAATTTTTCATTTTTTTTCCTCTCACCTGTGGGGTTTGTAGTAGTAACAGAAAAAGCACAAACGAAACGGAGGAAAACAAGAAAAATTACCCAAAAAAACATTTTTTTGTAAAATTATCAAAAGAATTTCGATATGTTATAAAACATCTGCACATAAAAAGGTCTTTAAAAAACAAAAAATATGCCTCGTCTATCGTTATAGGTTCTTAAGACATCTGCAGATTGGTTATCAGTAAAGTTGCATTTTTTTGTTTGTTTTACAAAACAAAGTTAATAATAAATAGATTGCTTCAAATAAATAAACCTCAATAACATAAAGGGCAATAAGTTACAATTTAAAAGTTCACAAGTTTAAATAATTCATATATAACAATAATTATTGTACCACAAACCTATTCATTGAAATGAAGTGCAATTCCTATGTTGATAAATACTATTGATATGACTAACTGAATCTGAAATGTGTGCACACTATTCCTATCATCATTTCAGTTAAAAACAAAGAGGGTTGGTCTGCTGAGGATTCTCAGAGCGCTTTAGTTTCCGACAGAGCAAACACACACATTCAGGTGAGCACATGTCTCATATTGCTGGGATGTGTGTGTGAGTGAGTGAATGTGAACATGGATCAGACAGCTGGTGAACGTATGCGACCGCCCCGGCGAACGCTACAGGACAGCGGTAAAAGTCTGATCATCCAGCTCGTCTTTCCCAGGAGCAGATCCCGCCTCTGCGCTTTGTTCCAGATGGACTGAAGCCGATTAGGTCGCCCTCTAAAGGCAGATTCAGCAGGTAAACATACAACATGTCAAAGGCCCTCAGATGTAGTTTCTAGAAACATTTTTCTTCCTTTCCATCTACTCAGACTGAAGGTTTCCTCCTCTGAATCCCAGCAGCAGCATGGTGTGGATTTTGGTTGCTTTTCTTCAACAGAGTGCTCCCTGGGTTGATTTTATTTGAAACTTGCCATTTATTTACGTAACCTGAATTCCCTTTTTGTTTTTGAATTATATTTAAATATATTGTTGAGCATTTTAGCATCCCTCCTTTATCTCCAGTTCCTCCTGCATCCAGCTCTCCAGCTTCAGCAGCCACTTCAGATTTCCCGCTGAGCTGCGCGTCGAGCCTCACACTTTGATTCCCTTCACGGCCTTGTTGATGCTCTCCAGCAAGGCCTTGTTCTCCGGGCTCTGGAAGCACTCCTTGTTGGTGTACATGTCGGTCAGGGTGCTGACATAGTTGTCAAAGTTCTGCTCTGTGATTGGCTCCTGCAGCCATGCAAAAGAAGTTGAGATGAGCAGGATATACAAGAGGCAGCTAAAACACATAGAGACAAAGTGAAAATAGCATAATAAGAAGCCTCACCATGTGTGGCAGGTGGATATTAGCCAGGCTGCGGATGAGGGCCCGGCTCAGACCGGACAGCTCCATGAAAAGGGCCTCATTCTGCTCTTCAATCATCTTGTTCTCGTGTTCAATGCTCTTCAGGTTTTTTTCCATGGAAGAGATCTGCAACACAAAGCAACCTTTTAGAATTATAAAACCATATTTAGATGTATGATGTATGTTCGGACAGCAATACACACAGATGTGAATTCTCCAAACATTTTGAGTACAGTTTCCCTCAGGCCACCTTCAGAAAAGGTTTGTGACAGTTTAACCTGTCAATGACATGAGAACATGAGCAGCGGAACAGTGTGTTCACTCGCCTTTACACGGCTGGGCTAAAAGTGTCAGTGTATGTGTGCTGACACTGAGCCAGGTGTCATAACACAGGATTTGTTGTCCATTACCTCATTAGTGGTTCTCTTAAGTCACATAATTACGCTCTTTAAAACTTTTGTATTAAATAACTCCACCAACAAATGCAACTCTGAAGAATATGAGCCATACAGTGACTGAATAAGGTAATTGAAGCGACTAAATGTATCTGTGATGTTTAGTTTGATGCTCAGCTGACCGCCCACACTGTGATGTGGCTACATGTTTTGTTACAATTTTGATCCCCCAGGGCATGTTTTATCATGCCAGGTGTGAATGGTCGGGTCTAGTGAGGCCTGATAAATCTGATGTGTTTGGCTCATTGTGACAACATTAGACAATGTGAATGTTTGTAAACTTAGGGAATATAAAGACAGAACAGTTGCAGGCAAAGAGTCCCAATATTTTCTCTTCTGGATGGAGTTTGGTTGTCTGCTGCCAACGTGCTGCATGGTCATGCTGTTACACACACTCCGATTGTTGTTGGGACCTGTACTTAATACGGTTCAGAATGTGGGTCCTCTCACATACCCATTAGAGATTGTTGATAAGTTCTTAAAGTTTTAGCTATTGTCTATATTTTGGTATAATCTGTCCTTAAGATAAAGATGACTTTCATCAGCTAAAGGCTTGCAAATCAAATAGATCACAAAAAAATCAAACCCGCCCAGTATCGAATAGGTTACTTCAGTACACCAGGTACAATAAGCAGCACACTTAACACTAAACAGCGCAGAGTAAGTTCATTGAATCCTACATTGACATACATTGATATTTATTGATCCCCTCATCAAACCAAATGGAAAAACAGTTTAGGCAGCAAAAGTGAAAAACCCAACGATACTGATAGTTTTCTTGTTTGCAAACATAATCTATTAGAGTTTACTATTATCACTGTAAATTACTGATCTAATTATAATTCTACAGTATTTTCCTGATAACAATTAACAATCTGTACATCCGACATGCTGGAAAATCACATTAAACCACCACCTCATGTAAACGCACAATACCATATAATAATATACAGTATTGTTCAGGACTCGTACACAGATAAATACACGTCCTGTTACTGTGCATTGAGCTGTACTGCATTTTTTGCTTATATATGTTGCTTTTCTTTACATGCAAATATGCTAATGGGTATGTTTCAACATATAAAATATATAAAATATATTTTATTCACCAGAAAACACCATGTAAAACACCGACAGCACAAAAACAGCAACACTCACCTGAGTCTGCAGGTTGACCATGTCTGCCTCCATTTCATTGTTGGATTCGTTGAGGTTGTTTATCTCTCTGTTGAGCTGCTTGATCTCCTCATCGTTGTCCAGAACTGAAACAGAAGCACAAACATGTCAGTGAAAGTGGAAAACCTGAATATAGGCAGGATGACTTATTACTCCCATTTAATTTAATCTGCTACAAACAACGTTATCATCCACCATATAATGTAATTTTTTAGTAACCCCTTCTTTGTAACACAAAGAAATGTGGGTGTTAAGTCCAACCATCATACCATCAGTGGCTCTGAACTTGGTGCTCATGTAGTCCTCTGAGGGGAACTTGGCCTTCTTCTTGGCATACAAGGCTCTTGGGCATCCTGAGAGGCTGGGGACAGAGACAGACAGGGTCTTTACTGCTCTCTGCCTGAGGTATCAAAAATTAAACTCAACATGGATGTTGTGTATATGAAATACAGTTTAAATAGATGCAAATACAATCAAAACTATAATAAATAGTCTAGTTTTAGCCCAAATGCATATAGGCAATGTTGATTAAAGTGCTGACCACAGTTATTGGCAAGGATGTGTAAAAAAGAAAAACATTGATTCAAACAACATATTCTCAGACTAAAATATTCAGAAAAATCCAGCTTTTAACTTTAATAATATTATTGTTATTGAGTAATATTATTGACTAGGGAAAGAAATCTCCCATTTAGAGATAATTGTACTTAACTAAGTCGTGGAAGTTATTGGTTCCCCTAGCAATCCCTTCAAAATAAATGTACCTGAAGCATTTGTTTAATTTATACTTTATGTTTTTATATTGATCAGAGTTTCTATGAACTTCAAATCAATAATTGCTTAATGTTTTACTGGGGTGTATACATGACATAACACAGAGGGCCATTTCTTTTAGCCACTTTTCAAAATGGGAAAGACAAGATAATGTGCCATTCAAGTTTGTTGATCTTCTTTAGAAGAATGGTCAAAGATCCCTCTCTCTGTATGCTCCAGCCATAGGAAGGTCAATGGGAGAAGACCAAGTAATGTTCTATTGGCAAAGAGGGTTGTACTTGCAGTGATTGCAGGGGTATCAATAATTGTGTCACCAGTGAATTTGTTAAAAAACAATTATTTCATAATTTTGTTTTATCTGATAATAGTGCTCAGATTGAAGTTTTGATAATTCTATTATTTCCCGTTTGAGTTTTTGCTACAGGAATAAAGGCCAGATCTCTGCTTAGTTCAATAATGTGCTCTGGGTAGTTTCAGATTTCAACATTTAGTAATAAAATGTTGTATCTTTAAATCAAATGCTGGATTTATGCTGTCACGACATTTGGGTAGTTTTAACCAAACAGTGGTGCAAAAATCCACTTTGTTTGGTTAAAGAAGAAACTGGAAGGAGTCTCATCAGTCCTCAGAGGTGGCCATTTTAAACCAAACGACCGGATTAGACATCATGGTATATCTTCTACAGGATAAAATGAGAAACAGCAAGATAGTAAAATGATGCTGGAAAATAATGGTAATGTCACTAGGTTATTTTAATGACTTCAGTTGACACTAGAGAACCGGTTTGCTTACTTAAACTTAACATTAGCATTTTACCTGCTAAGTAGTTAGCGCAGGTAACTGTGCTCATTAATCAAGCTTTGACCAAAGAATTGGTCAAAAGGTCAATATAGACAGGCACTTTTTACAGTGTTATATATTCAGTGGCACAATTGGCCTTTATTTTAAAATAGAACCGACAGGAAATGGGGTGGAGAGCGAGGGGGAAGACATGCAGCAAAGGACAACAGGCCGGGACTTGAAACCGTGACAGGCTTCAAGGACTAAGGCTTCCGTACATGGGTCGCACCCTAACATTATTTGTTTAGTAATCCAGGTTTTGGGGTTTTTTTCAATCCACTTTATTAGATATTGGTCACTTTAGCCCATTTTGTGGGTTAAAAACCTAACCCAGTATGCTGGGTCAAACCCAAAGCCAAACCCTGTTGTGTTAAATCAACCCAGTCCATATTTTATCCAGGTAAGCAATATGACCTATATAGGGTCACCCTGCGCTTTTAAGAGCGTACAGAAAGAGAAACAAAGCTAAGCTCAATTTCTACTGTAAAACAACACGGCTCCTCTGTGCAGCTGACCTGCGGTGTGTGAGGAAGCTTCCATTGGCGTGTCCGGAGCCATCACACCCAGGGGTGGGGCAAGTTGGGCCCTCCGTCTTGAAAGCCTTCCAGTTGAAGGGCATCCCATTCAGCAGACCCTCCTTTTGTCTGCGGGCGGCCAGGGGACACCCGTAGGCGCTGCGGTGAGTGGCGTACTTGCCGCTGATGTGGCCAAGGCTGTCGCAGCCCGGCACGGGGCATCTGCTTCGAATGAAAGGAAGAAGTCGGGCACGAGGGACGTACAGGAGGACAGGAAGAAGATGAAGAAGTGTTTAGGTGAGTAATCAGGAGGACTCAAAAATATAAAGTGTAGAGAAAGTTATTCAGATTATTTAAAAGATATTCACTTTCTCTTTTTTGGTCATTTACATTATTTTTTTATTGTGTTCTTGCTGTAGTATTATTACTAGTACATGTTATCAACATCCTCCTTGGTTTAAGGTTTCATGTGGAAATGCAACATGCATCTCCCATGCACTGAGCTCTATATTACTTAACATGAACTAGACTAAGAGTCAGTATTTGCAGTTGGAGTATTTTCCCATCAGTGAGGTGGCTTATTGTTTGATTAAATTAAAGGGCAAGGTCAGTACCTCTACGTCTGATTCACAGTGACTGTCCTCTCTCTGCTTCTCTATCTCTCTGTCCTCTATTGTATTTAACTCTTTACCGTCAGTCATGCTAAAAGCAGACATTATGGCTTTCTGAGCGGTACGAACTTTAAAAGCTCCGAGTCCTCCTGGTTGTCCTTGGTAGGAGTTTTAATTCCACTTTTCTTGGCACGCGGGCACCCAGAGAGACTGAAAACAGAAAGTATGGAGTTGATAACAGAGGGTTCAAAACGTTATGGTAAGGTGACTGCTTCATAAAGGGAGAGAACATGAGAAGGAATATTTTTTTTTTAAAAAGAGAGGTTGTCCAACCAAATGAAAAAAGAAAATCAGTTCAGAAACGCCTAAAATGTGTATGTGGTCCCTTTCTAACTCTATCATGAGCTGTCACTAGGCCTCTCTGTCTGACTGACTGACTGGCTATTGTGTGTTTTGTTGAAAGAGCACTTTGCTTGATGCATTTGTTACCTTCTGTGAGAGGCGTAGTTTCCTGTGATGTGACCTGAGCCGTCGCATCCTGGTGTGGGGCATCTGACAAAAGCAAGCGTTTCATATTTAGCATTTAGAATTCAACCCTAAATCTTCCTTAAAGGTTATAGAAACCGAACAATAAGAGAAGATAGTTTATTACTTTGTCTTGCAAAAGTATTTATACCCCTTGATCTTTTTTGTATGTTGTCACATCAAATTAGCCAATCTCTGTATTTTATTGAGATGTTAGGGTATGTGGAGACAAGCATAAAGTGGTGAATATTTCTGAAGCGGGAGTAAAAGAATGCATGCTTTCCAAACATTTTTACAAACAAATCTAGGAATTGTGGTATATCTGTATCTAGCCCCCTTTTAGAACCACCTTTCAGTTTAACTAAAGATCTACAGACTGACATTTTTGCTCATTATAGTGTCCGTTAGGTCAGATAGAAAGTAGAGCATCTGTGAAGAGCAGTTTTCAAGTCCGGTCTATAATTCTCTATTGGATTTAGGTCTAGACTTTGACTGGGCCATTTTAACATGAGTATGCTTGATCTAAACCCTTCCATTGTAGCTCTGTATATTTAGAGTTGTTGTTCTGCCACCGGATGAGCCTCGGCATCTAACAGGATCTTCCTGGATTGTCCTGTGTTTAACTCCATCCATCTTCCTGTGATCTACATGGAGAAGAAAAGCATCCACACAGCATGATACTCCCACCAATATGTTTTACTGTGTGGGTGGTGATTCAGGGTATCTTGCGTGTTGGTCATAAAGCTCAGTTTTGACCAGAAAACCCCCTTCTACATACTGTAGTTGTATCCCCTCCATGGCTTGAGGTAAATGGCAAAATGAACATCTTATGGTTTTCTTTTAACAATGGCTTTCTTCTTGCTGCTCTTTCATAAAGCATGGATTGGTGGAAAGAATGACTAACAGTTGCCCTCTCTAAAGATCTACTTTAAACCTCTCCACAGAATCTGTTTCTTCGTCTTCATGATTCTCTTTTTTCAGTAATGTCCTCTGAAAAACCCCTCAGGCCTTCACAGAACAGATTTATAATTGTGAACTGTATTAGTTGTTTAGGGGTAACAAAGTAAATGGAGCTGAACACAAATGTAAGCTTCACTCCTCAGATTCATACCTAAATAATCATGAATCATTGTCTTTCAACTTCATATTTATGCAATACAATAAAATTACAACAAAATACATTGAAGTATGTGTCATGACATGTAACATGTTAAAAAGAAAATGTCAAGGGGTATAAATACATTTCCAAGATATGTATGTGTATAGATTCAAGTCCTGTATTAAACTATATATATACAGGGGTTGGACAATGAAACTGAAACACCTGGTTTTAGACCACAATAATTTATTAGTATGGTGTAGGGCCTCCTTTTGCGGCCAATACAGCGTCAATTCGTCTTGGGAATGACATATACAAGTCCTGCACAGTGGTCAGAGGGATTTTAAGCCATTCTTCTTGCAGGATACTGGCCAGGTCACTACGTGATACTGGTGGAGGAAAACGTTTCCTGACTCGCTCCTCCAAAACACTCCAAAGTGGCTCAATAATATTTAGATCTGGTGACTGTGCAGGCCATGGGAGATGTTCAACTTCACTTTCATGTTCATCAAACCAATCTTTCACCAGTCTTGCTGTGTGTATTGGTGCATTGTCATCCTGATACCGGCACCGCCTAAGGATACAATGTTTGAACCATTGGATGCACATGGTCCTCAAGAATGGTTCGGTAGTCCTTGGCAGTGACGCGCCAATCTAGCACAAGTATTGGGCCAAGGGAATGCCATGATATGGCAGCCCAAACCATCACTGATCCACCCCCATGCTTCACTCTGGGCATGCAACAGTCTGGGTGGTACGCTTCTTTGGGGCTTCTCCACACCGTAATCTCTCCCGGATGTGGGGAAACAGTCAAGGTGGACTCATCAGGGGAACAATACATGTTTCCATTGTCCACAGCCCAAGATTTGCGCTCCTTGCACCACTGAAACCGACTTTTTGGCATTGGGCCATGAGTGACCAAAGGTTTGGCTATAGCAGCCCGGCCGTGTATATTGACCCCGTGGAGCTCCCGACGGACAGTTCTGGTGGAAACAGGAGAGTTGAGGTGCACATTGATTCTGCTGTGTGTTTGGGCAGCCGGGGTTTTAGGGTTTTTTGGATACAATCCGGGTTAGCACCCGAACATCCCTTTCAGACAGCTTCCTCTTGCGTCCACAGTCAATCCTGTTTGGATGTGGTTCGTCCTTCTTGGTGGTATGCTGACATTACCCTGGATACCGTGGGCTCTTGATACATCAAAAAGACTTGCTGTCTTGGTCACAGATGCGCCAGCAAGACGTGCACCAACAATTTGTCCTCTTTTGAACTCTGGTATGTCACCCTAATGTTTTTGTGCATTTCATATTTTGAGCAAAACTGTGCTCTTACCCTGCTAATTGAACCTTCACACTCTGCTCTTACTGGTGCAATGTGCAATCAATGAAGACTGGCTACCAGGCTGGTCCAATTGAGCCATGAAACCTCCCACACTAAAATGACAGGTGTTTCAGTTTCATTGTCCAACCCCTGTATATATAATATATATATATATATATATATATATAATATTTATATTACATATATATATATATATACCTAATACATATATATATATATATACATATATATATACATATATATATATATATATATATATATAATATATATATATTATATATATATATATATATTTTTGTAATGCAAAACATTACTGACTTGACTTTCTTTATTTACATATTCTGGAAAACAATGACAGATGCAGCAACAGCAGCAGCAGCAACAACAGATACATTAATGTCAGCAGAGTTTGTAGTGGTGGACGGTGTCAGTAGCAGTGTGCTGAAATGGCAGTGAAAAGGCAAACGAAGTTGCAGAGCAGACATACTTGAGTTCAGGGGTGTGGGCCGCCATGAGGGACCGAAGGCTCTTATCAGCGAGAGGACACCCAGACAGACTGAGAGAAGAAGGAGAAAGAGCGAAGGAGAGGAAGAGGAAAGCGAGAAGGGAGAAAGATGTGAGTGAAGGGAAATCGAGAATGCAAGGCATACCAAGGTCATTTAGGAATAAGAGGGCAGACAGAAAGAAGTAAAAATACTGATGGAAATCAAAGTTATCGACTGTCTTTGCTTTTAGGCTCACACTACGTTAATGCCTCTGGTCCACCAGGATCAAATCAAATGTTTGATTTAGTCTTCTGTTGGACTCAGGCTCAGAGTGGGTAGCAGGGTCTCAGCAGAGCTAACGTGTCACATTAGAGCTGATAAAGAGGAGTCACCCACTGTCGAGCAAATAAGCATCAGACTGAGCATACCTGCGGTGGGATGCGTAGTTTCCAGTTATGTGGCCACTGCCATCACAGCCAGGTGTGGGGCACCTGTAGAGAGGAGGAGGAGGTGCAAGGAGGACAAAGGGAGGAAGACCAGGAGTTACAAAAAGGCAAGAACATGAAATAAGGAACTAACCTCACACAGCATTTAAAGCTACAGAGTTTTCATCAGGTAAAGTTACCAAACAAGGTAAATAAATGACAGTATTTCATATTTTTATATAGCAAGGAAATATACAATTTGAGTGGAGACTTGCTTAACAAAAACACTTAACTGTAAAAAGGAAATCTGGAGGGTGTTCAAAACTATAAAATGAATTACCCTACCTACTTCTTGTTCTCTGAGGCAGTCAATGAAAGACACACCTCAGCTGTGGCTTTCAGAGAAATGTTTACATGCCGCCTTATTTTAAAAACTTTTAGGATTAAAGTTTTATTTCTTAACCACCATTTCTTAGTTTCTGTTCATTTTAAACAGGGAGGAAAATCTAACTGATGTACTGAAATAAACAGTGAAGGTGCTTGTTTGGCATGACTTTACTGCCGTAAGGTACTCAGCTTCGAAAGAGGAGATCTTCTGCATCCATAAAGCTTGTTTTTGGTCATTATTGATTACAGCCCTGAGTCAGTAATATGCATTTGGTATCAATGAGCTTGAAGGTTTTAAATGTATGTGATTATGGATAGAGAAATATAAACGTCTTACTATCATCTCTTAAGAACCTCTAATTATGTGAAAGTGCAGTTCACTTGTTAAATGTAAATAATTTCTACTCAGAAATATTGATGCAAATCTACTCAGATAGAATCTTGGTTAAATTGTGTTAATAATCAAAATGTTATGAGCTGCAACAACTTTCGGCTTCTGAAAGTGAATGTTAGTTGAATTGTGCACAAATGTTCATATCATCCTCAAAATTAAAGCTGTATCAAATAGAAAAGGCATTGAGTTTGAGTTGTGCTACTCTTTAGAATGCTAAGCTATAATAGGAAGCTACCATATATCTGCTCAACATCCATTACAGTGTTTGCCTAGTTGTTACTTACGAGAGCAGTTCTTTCTTGCTGTCCTTGGGCTGAAACTTGACTTTGAAGCTGGGGGTTGTGACCTCTCCTGGGTACTTCCTCTCCTCCAGACAGTCCTGCATCATGTCACAGTCCTCTGGGTCAGATGAGATGTACGACTGGCCCGTGTGTTCCATCTAAAGACATAATGCCAATGGATACACTATTTTAAGTCATTTTTCTAACGATTGTTTCCCTAAATCACTTTGTATAGCTGTAAATAAGCAAAAAAAACTTTGCAAAACTCCATGCACACGACCCCTTTTTATTCTTTTTAGTCTCGATGTTTCCAAATGCAAAGTGTCCTCATAAAAAATTAACATCCAAGGCCCTTTATATTTCTTTTGAAAAAGTTCAAAGCAGTGAAAATTAGCATATGCCAAATCCTGGATGGTGCAATGCACCTGACACACCACCTCTGTTACACAGTGCAGTGTTTTAACCTCATGGTAACTCTTGCTTTTCACTGAAATAAATGAGTAGCAGAAAGAGGAAAAGCGAGACAGGAAATAAGAAAAGGCGATTAGACAGAGGCAGTGATGTAAACAAGAACTTTTTATTCGAAAGGCTTAAGGGGAGTTTCTTCTATTGTTATTTATGCGGCAATAGCTCCTCTGTGACTAATGTAGCAGGAAATACAGAGTATTTGAAAGCTCCTGTCTAATTGAACTGACCTCGTCTGTTTCCTCCTCCCTCTGGCGGTTGGCTTTGGTGAAATCCAGAGGTCCCTCCCAGTCCTCCTGCTTGTACGAATGAAGGTTTGGGGATGTCATTCCACTGTTTCCACCATGATGGAATGAAGAGGAGGAGGATGAAGAAGGATCTGGAGACCGAACCCCGGGGCTGGTGCCAGATACACTGCCCTCTCGTTTAATAGGCTTCTTCATGCTCAGGTCCAGAGTGCCATTCTCATCCACCTCAATGTCCATGTCCTGAGCGGAAAGCATAGAAACTCCTCTAAATGAAAAAACAAGTCACATTTGGATTTTTCTTTTCTTTTTTTTTATCTTTATATTTTCCGCTGTAAATAACGGCAGACAGAATCATGAAAAACACTTGAGCTGCTTCTCAATTTTTATACTTTGCCAGAAAACATTCAGACTTATTTATACGTGCACTGTGGTCTAAGGGTGATATTTATCATGTCTAATCTGTGGGCTGGAACATCTATTATTATTAAAGCTGTAACCAGAAATTGGGTGGTGACCAGATTATTTCAAACTCAAGACTGACCTGTCATAGTGAAATCCTCTAGAAAGGGACTGTATTGTCTTATGAAGGCCAAGGTATAGTTACAGCATATTAAGTTATTTAAATATCTAACCCATATTAGACAATCATAGCTTTATCATATAATTTAGGGTAGACACAACTGGGTCAAATGGAGCGGAATATCTCATGATATGGTGCACTTCTGTGCAAAAACAGAAAATGCAAAAGTCATGGAGCTATTATCTTTCTTATAAAATATTAACTGAGATATTTTGTAATTCTTTCAGTTGAATTTTATTTAGATACATTTCTGTTCAATAGCTTGGAGGATTTCACTGTATTTGTAGATTTACAGTGATGCAGGGAGACAGCCTGCTAGCTTTGAGCTGTTTTTGAGAAATACTCGCTCTCCTTTACTATAATCATTTCATTAAGACAGTTGAATTTTAAATTTACCTAGAAAGCAGGACAAATATATACATATATTTAACATATAAATATATTTAAGAACTATATTTAGTTATAAAATATAGTTCTTAAGGAGAAATCAGTAGATGATCAGTAATGGCAGGTATGCTCTACAAAATCTGTGGTAGGAAATCAAGCCACATACTTTCTGATTAGTGCATCTCTATGTTAATCCACCTTCTAACTGATTTTGAACTTATTTAAGCATTAAATGCTAAGAGATAAACTGTTGTTTCTCTACACATAATAGGTAACTAAAGAAAGAAATAGCTTTAACCCTTTTATTAAATTAATTCCCTGCTAACTGATTAGCTGTCTAGGACAAAATAAAGTTCTGTCTTTGTTTCTCTGCACTGAGTCCAGTGTCTTTAGCTCATTAACATTCTGAGAATAGTAACAAAGAAAAATAACTGTTTAGATGTAGCTATAATGTTGGTATTTTACTTATTACAAAAGCATTTCAAGCTCAGCATGTTAGCAGGATGCATAATTAGCACGTCTGGTATTTAGCATAGCTCAGCTCTGTGACTAATTATATTAAGCTAACTAAAATTATTTTCTGCAGCATCACTAGGTTTATTTTCTTTTGAGTAAATGGAGTGGGATTGTTTGCATTCCTAAATTACTTCAGACTTTTTAGCACAAGGCCACTAAAGGCCTTACTTGGACATTTTACTGCCTTGGCTAAGGGGATCCTTTTGGGTCTTACTGGCTAAACATTCTAGCAGTTCCCCACACTTCATTTTAGAGCTGGCAGGTGAACAGAAACAAAGGGTTGAACTGTGCGGTGTTTTCAGTAGGCATGCTCATATAGCCCGGTCAAGATCTAAAAATATGAAAGCATTGTGAGAGGAAGAAAGCAAGCTGGAACAGTTCCCAGACAGGTCCCAGGTTGATGAGCACAATGTTCCGGTGTTTAGTATTGGATTTCAACTGACTCCGACTCTGATTCCAGATCAGTTCCCAGCTGATTTGTGCAGCTAGAGCTGCTCTTGGATCAGCCTTGCTGAAAACTCTAGAAACACAGATTTTCTCTTTTATTACCCTAAAACCACGTTGAGAAATCGTAAAAATGATGAAGCAGTCACTTTCTCTCCTCAACAAAACAAAAAGGCCATCAAAAATCACAATATGGGGGAAAGTGATATTGTAATAATAATCTCTCCTGTGCAAAGAGAGGGAAATGAGCAACAGAAAAAATAAAGACATATAAACACACATGGAAAAATGTAAACCCTGGATAAAGAGAAAATGATGGAGATAAAATAGGGTAAAAGGAATGCTAAGAGAAAATTAAAGGAAGAGTGGTGGAGGTGGAGAAGCAGAATAGGAGATCTGTCCAGCAGATAATGAAAAAAAGGCTACCTGGTGGAAAAGTAATCCAGGGAACTGGCAGTCAGCCAAATTCAATAACAACATGAAAAGTGTGTGGGATGGAGGGATGAAACGATGAAAGAGGATAAGAGAGGTGATGCAACTGAATCTCAACACCGTCCTGTAGCTGTAAGCCAGTGCCTCCTGATGATATATTCATGCGGAGATGATGGGGAAAGAAAAAAAATGATTGAGAGGGGAAGGCACACCCACTGCTATCCCTTCCAATCTCACCAGCTGTGGCCTGAAATGTTTTATCTCAACTACAGTCAGCTAGTGATCCTTCTGCAAATGCACTAGAAGGAAGACCAGGGCAGCACTTCAAATGTTTAAAAAGGCTTAGAGTACTGATGAGGGGAAAAGGGGGTTTCATTTGCTACTTTGCTTAATAACTACTTTTAAACATGGAAAAAATCTCATAGATCTGTGATTGTTAAGTGTACCTTGTTTGGTGGTTTAATGCTAAGGTTCTCAGGTTTCTCCCAGCAGCGAGTGGACAGGTTAAGGATGGCGGTGGCAGCCATGTGAGCAGCTTCAGCATCATGGGAATAGTCGTAGGGGAGGGTGGAGCTCTTCCCATAAGCGTGGAGACTCAGGCTGGGAGAGGATGACTTGGGGAATGAGGGCTTGGCTGCAGGAGGAGAGACAGGTAACTTTGGCAATGAGGAGAAGAAATTCCAGAATCTCAAACAAATCCCATAACTGACAGTTAACTCATGAGACCAGTCAAGTAAGAAGTAAATACCTTTATAAACTTTTCCAAAATCTACTGTTATAACAATAGAGCTGCAGAAATTGCATTATAGAAGTAAGAATTTAAGATTTAAGATAACTGATTCTAACAATATTTTTAGACCCATGTTTGATTGTTTATAAACTGCTAGAGCTGGTATACACTCACTGGCTACTTTATTAGTTTAATTTAGTTGTATGGTTTATGCATCTTGTTAGGGGCAGTTCTGTCTGCATTACCCTTTGATGGACTGGCGAATGGTCCTGGATTTACCCGGTCCAATGACCGCTGGAGATTGGAACAACCCCTCAGACACTTCCCATCAAGCCCAGACAAGAGAGTTTGAACAATGGATAGATGCATGGATGGATGGATGGATGGATGGATGGATGGAGGAATGGAGGGATGGATGGATGGATGGATGGATGGATGGATCGAGGGATAGAAGGAGGGATTGGATGGATGGATGGATGGATGGATGGAGGAATGGAGGGATGGACGGATGGATGGATGGATGGATGGATCGAGGGATAGAAGGAGGGATGGATGGATGGATGGATGGATGGATGGATGGAGGAATGGAGGGATGGACGGATGGATGGATGGATGGATGGATGGATCGAGGGATAGAAGGAGGGATGGATGGATGGATGGATGGATGGATGGAGGAATGGAGGGATGGATGGATGGATGGATGGATGGATGGAGGGATAGAGGGAGGGAGGGATGGATGGATGGAGGGATGGGAGGAGGGAGGGAGGGATGGATGGATGGATGGATGGAGGGATGGACGGATGGAGGGATGGATGGATGGATGGAGGGATGGACGGATGGATGGATGGATGGATGGAGGGGGAGGGAGGGAGGGATGGATGGAGGGAGGGAGGGAGGGAGGGAGGTATAGATGGATGGATGGATGGATGGATGGATGGAGGGAGGGATGGATAGATGGATGGAGGGAGGGATGGATGGATGGATGGAGGGAAGGGAGGGAGGGAGGAAGGGATGGATGGATGGAGGGATGGATGGACGGATGGAGGGATGGATGGATGGATGGATGACAGAAGGATGGATGGATGGATGGATGGATGGAGGGATGGATAGAAGGATGGATGGATGGATGGATGGATGGATAGAAGGATGGATGAATGAATAATGAATGGATGGATAGATGGATGGATGGAGGGGTGGATGATAGAAGGAGGGAGGGAGGGAGGGAGGTATGGATGGATGGATGGATGGATGGAGGAAGGTTTGGATGGATGGATGGATGGAAGGATGGATGGATGGATAGATGGAGGGATGGATGGATAGAAGGATGGATTACACCATTACACCACCAGCAGCAGACTAAGTCATTGATACAATGCAGGACAGATCCATGCTTTCAAGTTGTTTGCACCAGGTTCTGACCCTATTGTGTCAATCCTGCAGCTGAATTTAAGACTCATTGAATCAGGCAACGTTTTTCTAACCGGTCACTGTCTAGTGTTGGTGAGCTAGTGTGAAATAGCCTCATTTTCTTGTTCTCAGCTGACAGAAGTGGCACCTGGGGTTGTCTTCTGCTGATATAGACCAACTGCTTCAAGGTTCCACGTGGTGGGGAAGGAGTGGTTATTTGAGTTATTGTTGGCTTTCTCTCATGTTGGAGAAGTTTACCCATTCTCCTCTGTCCTCAGCGAGGTGTTTACCTCCACACATAGCAAACTGCTGCTTAGTGGATATTTTCTCTTTTTCATACTATTCTCTACATACAGGCTATTCTCTATACAACTCCAATTCCAATGATGTTTAGCAATAACGTTTATCAGTTTGAACAATAAATATCTTGTATTTGTTGTATACTTAATTGCATATAGATTGAACAGGATCTTTAAATCACTGTATTCTGTTTTTCTTTACACTTTATACATGTCCCAACTATATTGGAATTGGGGTTGTAAACGTTGGAAGGTTGCGTGTGAAAATCCGAGGAGATCAGCAGTTACTGAAACACTCATTTCAGCCCATCTGGCACCGACAACCATGGCACATTCAGAGTCCCTAAAATCCCCTTTCTTTCCCACTCTGATGCTACCTTTAAAATTCTGCAACTTGTCTTCATCACATCTGGATCCCTGAATGCACTAAGGTTCTGCCATGTGATTGGCTGATTTGCTGTTTGTGTGAACAAGCTCCTAAACAAATGAACCAAATAAAGTGGCTCGGGAGTGTACATTGCACATTCTTTTAAATATTGATATACTTGTTGATAAAAAAAAGGTCAAAAACAAGAAACTGCAGAAGCAGAATCAAGAGGCGGTTAAAGAAAGCATCAAAATATGCAAAATTTCGGTGAGAGTTTAAATTCATATTTAACTGTATCTGTTAAACGACTATGTAAAATGTACTAATTGGAAGTAAAAAAGTTTAACAAATAATTCCCCATCAACACAACACATTTTACTTATTTCAAACTGGTTTTTGGCATTAATAAAAGAGAAAATTATCGATCTCACAGTTTTTATTAGATTTAGCTACAGAAAATAATTTGTATTAGTGTCTGCTCAACTGTTTAATAGACATCCAGTCTTACTTTTGAAGGCTTTGGGTGAAGTTTCGCTGGTGGTCATCTTTGGAGCAAGCGTGCGCTTCCCGAACACTTGGGCATCGAAGCTTGCATAATCGAAGGAGACCTTGGAGTACTTCTCCAGCTCCTTGGCCAGGTTGGCGCGAGGTGTAGAGGGTGCCATATTTGGCCTGTAGTTGCCATACTGGGGCACCTCCAGCTGCTTGACAAAGCACATGGGCCTGCAGAATGAATGGAGAAAAAAAGACATCAGACCACAGCTGCTTAGAGAAAGAGATTAAATGTGACCTAAAGCAGGAAGAACACAAATTGAAAAAGCATTGATGTGAAAAGAAAACAGAAAAACAAACTGACTGTACAAAAAAAGAGAACAAGAATGGGTGGAAAGAAGTAGAATGAAATAGAATGAGTAAAGATAGGAGCATCGGTGTACTTAGCAGGAGTGCAGCAGGATTAAAAGCTCTCTTATCACAGAGGGCACATTTGCATGTTGTACAGCATGGAATTTATGAGCCTTAAGCCCTCTCGTTTTCCTGGAGAGCCCGGGCTTTTGTCAAACCTGTTGGCATAAATCCACTGATAGACCAGAGAGGGAGGAGGAGGGAAAAGAAAAAAAGGAGTGTTCCTCTTTTCTTGTTATTCTTCTCTGCAAATGTGATATGGCCAAAGAATATCCAGTCTTTGGTCTCTAACCATATGCCTATTAATAAGCTCCATGACCTGGCCGACAGTGTGAAGGAGGACCATCATAACAGGAAAAAAAAAACTTTCTATCACAGAGGATTTTCTTTTGTCTTTGTATCAAATCAACATGAATGCCATTAGGATGAGGACTACACCAGGAGTTCAGCATACACACAACAGACAAGCAAGCTCATTTACATAATAATCTGAAGATGGAAAATAAAGGAAGCCTTATTATGTTTTAGTCCAATGCTTTGTCCATGTAGTGAGGTGTTCCCCTAGGAAAGCAATTCTTTTTTCCCATCCTCCTGCAATGCCCCTATAACTTTAATAATTAGCATATCAGCTGCATTATTAATTAAAATACCAGTGAGGGAGAGCTTGGACTTAGCATAATACCGGTGTCTGGTTTGTGTTAATTATCATTCTTTCTGCTGGGATCATGGTGCCTAGCTGGTTTGGGGAGATGAGTGAAGACACAGAGATCTTAACATTTACAGTGACAGAATTGTTCTGTTTGTGGGACTTTGTTAATTCTGAGCCATACACACAGGTCAACTCTGCATGTGGCAACTAAGGTCAGAAGAGGAGCAGCAAAGACTCATGAGACAAGCCACACCCAGTATACCTTTAGCCATTAGCTAAGGTGATAGATACTTGCCAAAGGTCATGGCAAAAATGCCAAAATACTGATGTTTTATGGAGCTCTGAAATTATCAAAATGTGACTGAATAGCTTAGTTAATGATTTTGTACCTGAATAGACAAAAAACAGCAAAAAGAAAAAGATTTCCTGAAAGCTTTCAGTCTTTTGGTCAAACATCATAAAGTAAATTTCACATGATTACATTTTTACTTAATCTACACTTTCAGAGTAATAATCAAATGTGCATTTGTTAATATGGGACTAAATCTGATTTAGAAAGGAATTTAGGTTTGCAAACCCAATAAAACCAGTAAGAAAACCTAACTGTATTCCATTGAGAGTTACACTTAGATCACGTACATCACTGGTTTGGTACGTGTTTAGTACAAGAGAAAAAAACAAAACAAAATGTAGGGCAATTTTCAGTCATTTACACAGAAAATAACATAGACAAAAACAGAGGCAGCCAAAAAAACTACCCTTCCATGTGAAGAGACTATACAATTATTTTCATCCATATGCTGAAGAACAATTAAAGATCAAGACTGAGATTATCTCAGTGTTTTCTCTTAGAAAATAGAATGACATAAAATGAGTGTACGTGAGTGTTTATTTGTTATAATTTGGCTTGAACGTCTTGCAAAATAAATAATTATGCAGAACTGAGCAACTTCTTCTGATGTGAAGTTGAATCAATGACCACCCACAGGGTGTCACACAGTTTTAGCACCAAGTGGAGCTTGTTCAGCTCCTGGAGGTGTTCATTTAGCATCTGGAGGAACTATTAAATGCAACGTGTCACATTGAACATAATTTATTAGACAGCACTGAGCTTCTGAAATGTCAGTATTTTCACCAGGGAACGTTATCACACTCCAAGTTCTCATTTTTGTTACTTAAGAGTAGCTAACCCAACCCCCACCCCCTTTTTTGAAGATCTAACAGTTTCCATTTGAAATCATTGAATATTTCAGAATTCATAAAATGTACATGGAACTTTAACCTTTAACCTGCCACTTTGGACGTTAAAGTCTACACTCTGATTCTTTTATGATGACTCACCTCAGCACTCTGTCGTTGGGACTTCCTTTGAGGTGTTCGCAGCCCAGCTGAGAGAGATGCTGCTTATCGTGGGTCTTGGAAAGCTTCTCTGCAGCAGCGATCGGGCATCCAGATAGACTGGGAGAATGAAGGTACAGAAATGTCAATGAATTTTAAAACAACACCAAGCTGCTGAGAACATAAATCCACATCACACTGATGCAGGCTGACACATTTGCTGTCCTGCATGCATGTGCTTGCAAATACTCAAAGGAAAATGAATATCCTGCAGAAATGCTTTTAAATGACACAGATTAACAATGGCACAGATGGGATACCTGCGGTGTGTGTTGCGGTTACTGTTTACGTGGCCCTGGCCAGTACAGCCAGGAGTTGGACACTTCAGCACATTTTCATGCATGGCCAGAACTGAGCAGAAGAATCACAGATTTAGAAAAAAACCCACAATATAAACAATTTTTATGCCCTTAATCTATTTACAGGTTTGTCATCGGACTAATAATTGTAAAATACATTCATTTTTCTTGTTCTTAAACACTTTATTTCCCAAATCCAGCTCCACAGATCTGCCAGCCTGCACTATCCAAAATGTTTAAGGCTCCGAGTGTAAAATAAACTTGAAAGAAAAGCCAGTTGTATCCTTAAGTGAGACCAAAATCAAAATGTGACATCCAGACAACCGTTTAAACCACAAATAAGAGGCCATTATGATTCTGTCATTGTGAAATGTCCTCTCCTGAGAAATATGTTTGCATTCAGAGAAAAGACAAACCCAAACTCACTCTCTGGGGGGATCCGGTCCTTGTGCGGACAGCCTGACAGGCTGCGGTGGTGGGGGTAAAGGCCGGTCACATGGCCTGTCCCGTCACACCCCGGCGTGGGACACTTGTTCTCTCTCTTCTCTGGCCTCTCTGGAAAAGGACAGAAAGAAAGAGTAATGAAAGGGGCAAGAAGTAGGTAGGAGAGTGGAAAGTGGGATGAGAAAGGAGGACAAGAGTGAGTGGTTAATGCCATCAGACCGTCTGCTTGGCTGAGCATGAAATCTAGACATATTTCAGACAACTGTACCACAGCAACACCATCTGTATGTTGTCATGTCTCGTGCATCTGTGTAAACACACAGGTCTGGATTAGCCTAAATGTAATTCTGTAAAAGTCTTCATAGATTATTGTGTTATTATCCTAAAAGATCTGATTATGTGCACTTCATGCTACAGTGATGTGGCATTTTCAGCAAAAACCAAGACACCCTTTACAATCTATCCTTAATTAAAGAGGTCTAGTTTCACTTAAAATCTGGTACCGGTGTAGGACATCAAAATTCATCTCAACCTCTGTTTAGCTTCACTGCTAAGGAACCATTTACCACTTCCTTCATTCTCTGTCAAACTGTTGTTTGCTTTTATTTTCTTTTTCTTTAAATGTGGTCATGTAGTGTACAGGTGAAAAACTAGTCAGTATCTTACCTACATTATAGGGCAGGCAGAGAGGTACTAGTCAGTCAAGTCAGGCTAAATTTACACTAACATACATGTAACTAAAACCCAAAACTTTACAACTGTTTGAGCAAATGTCAAATTCCACACAGATGTTTAGGTTGCCACTATTTTAAATATTTAGAAAAAAATGTAACCATATAATTTTGTGCATAGCAATACAACAATGCCTTCAGGTCTTATTTGAGAATGTGTGTTTTGTAGTTTTACAGACCTAAGGTTAAAATCTGTAAAAGCCATTAAAAAGGGAGAATGAATGTATCAGAGATTACCAGACAGTCAGGCATTAAATAAAGGGTTGTAGAAAACAATAGCAGGTGATTTTGGGAACAATAATAATAGGGAACAAAAGTCTTGGCTTGGCGGAAAAGACTTATATCCCTAGTGGTTCCTGTTCTCAGCCTTTTATACACGTATAAACACAGAAGGCAATAACTGGAATATTCAGCAAACCTGATTTTTATTTTTAGTTATTAGGCTACAAATACATGTGCTATTATTTGTTTTGATCTTTCCCAAATTTAAAAAGGAGCCAACTCGGCCTGCTCAGTTAATGTTTAATTCGATTTAAATCTGTATTTAATGTATTTCATTATTAAAGATGGTAAACACAAGAAAGCAGATTTTCTTCTTCATCCCCACTGGTGTTAGACTGTTCAATTCTACTCTATAAGAACTGGCTCTTTTAATTTGAAACGTTCCAAGATGTCCAAATGGTAGTAGATAGCTGGTGGATCCAAGGCTGAAACAATTAATATGATTAATTGTGATGATTAATCGATTATTGTGATAATCGTCAACCAAATTTGTAATCAAATCATGCTTAACTGGAGTATACAGACTCTAAAACATGCTATTTGCTGAAAGAACATCCGACTCAGAGCAATAATTAAGCCAAAATTGTGCAAAAAATATATACATTTTGCATTTAAGATGAGAAACCTTCTTTGTCTGTAAATCTGCTCAATCCAGAACGTCTCAAGTGACATAGCTTTAGCTTCACCTAAGCATTGCTCATTTTCTGAAAAATGTCTGTACAATTGCACCTTGCAACAAAATGCATTTTTGTTTTTTTTTTACCTAAAGACTTTATTATTAAAATGCCATGTTCTGAGGTTTTTTTACATGTCTTTGCAATTGATAGTGCATTTAGAATGTGCAATAAAAGTTCAAAACACTTGTTTATTGGGGTATGTTAATTTATTAAGAGTATCTATTGTTGGATTAATCTATTAATTAAAAAAATATTCACTAGATTAATCGATTGCTTCAATAATCCACAGCTGCAGCCCGAGATGGATCTAACCAAAATTGCAAGCTCAAGCTTTTCTTAACTTAGTTTAAAATGTTCTAAGAAATGTACCTTTCAACAGTGTAACTTATATCAATATCAACCTGAAAACCCAACCATACAGATAAACAACATTTTTCCTGTTCTAATCCCACTCAGGTTCTCACTAGTACGGCCATTTTGTCAGAATTGTAAATCAATGTCAAATCTACTTTCTATGAATTGAAATTGTCCAATCAAACTTCCATTTTTTCATTTTTCAGAGGAATTAAAAAGATGTACTTTAGCCTTTTAACCATTTACTTCCCACTAAGCACCTTTTGGTTACAACTACATAACATCTAAAAATCATCACATGTATCTAGGCTAAAATTGGGGTACATTCATTTGAAAGGTAAATGTCAGCATGTAGCTGAGACTGGTGTGAGTAATTAAATATTGACAGGATGAGTGGCTGAACTTGCCAACTTTGGTTTATCAGATCAGTAGTTTATCTCAGTGAGTTGACTACACAGAACACATTGTGCTACTATTGTCTAAGTCTATGAACAGTTAGGTGTGTCAGTATGAAATTATTGAAAACAACTTTAGTGCTGCCACAGGTTTAAATACCACCAGCAGGTGTTTGTAGGGCAGTATTGATAATTTATGTTGAACATTGTCTGTTTATTTTGTAAATTCAAATTTTAATCGCATTCAAATCTGTCTTTCATGATATCTAGGCCTCATCTTGTCTTGTTGCACAGTTTGATCAAATTTATTAACCTGCATTAAACTAACGGTAAGCCTTTTACAAATATGTGAGTATGTCTTCATCTTAGTTTTCAATTGAAAAAGCATTTTTTTGCAAATTGATGTAACTATAATATTCCATCTGAAAAGAGGTTAAAAATAAAAATTAATCCCAAACTTCGAAGACATTGAGCTGTGATCTAGCTTGGTTTGTGCTTTCTGGGGTTTTGTCATGATTTACAGACATTGCTCATGTTATTTTACAATTTTTATTTTTTACGAGGGATATAAAAATGAATGAATGAGATCTAAACTGGAATGACAAAATAAGATATAAAGTAATTTAGCCCTTAAAAAAGATCACATGTGGGGATCCTCAAGGGGCCACTCTCAGGCCACTTTCTTTCAATATTTAGATTCTGCCCAAGCTGATGGTTATAGAGAATTGCTACATCCGCAATACCTATATTGATAATACACAGTTTTACATTTCTATGTCAACACATAACCACAGTCCCTGAGTGTTTCCACAATATCAGTTTACAGATGGGACAGAACTTATTGTTCTTGGTCCTAAAGTTAGAGACCAGTACTCGGCTAGACTAAATTAAGTTAAAAAAACTACAGAGTATCCCAGAAACTTAAGTATACGTGGAGATTGAAGTTTTCACAACCACTTAGAGCCTATAATTAATTCAGCCGCCTGCCACCTAAATAACTTTCTGTGGAACCTTGTGCCTCCTTAATATCAGGGGTTGTAACATTATTCTTTTCTGCAGTTTTCTAGTAAAGACCAAGCATATTTAAGTCTTTTTTTTTGTTACCTTTATTCATCAGCAGCTGGACAGAAGGGGAAGACATGCTTTGAATAACCCAGGGCCGGGAATTGAACCGAGGACACTGAGTTGAGAACTGCAGCCTCTGCATATGGTGTTCCTGCTCTACCACTGAGTCACAGGGCACCCTAACTAATCTGTATTAAATTAGATTTGTATTGTTTGTTTCTGCTTATGTAATGCATAAACATTTCTATTATTTTACTAAGTATTTCTTGTCTTTAATGTAATTTGTCTTTAACTTACAACACTGTGTGTATTTCACAAATAAACCGGTTTTGCCTAACATGCCCTTTGATTGATAGGTAGCCAATTAGTTTAAATTATTATTTAATTAATTTATTATTGCTGTGATCAGGTACAAAAACATTTGTTTAATAGTAATTTTTTAATTAAAATTGTGGCTGTTTGACCTCTTGTTTTTTTGTTTTCTATTGTTTTTTTAATGAACAAATACTGTTTTTAAAAAAACAAAAGCCTTGGATCTCCCAACTGATTTTGGAGGTAGGCCAGACAATATCTGTACCACCAGAGAGTGGAAAGTGGAGCAAGAGGATGGATGCTCTGTTGGCCTTCAAATTGAATGTTAACGAGACATGCATCTCCTAATTAGCGACGAGGAGAACATGAACGCCACCACAGGAGGGAGCCGGGGCCAAGGAGAGGGCAGTACTACCAGGCATGTAATCACACTGCTGCTTCACCGTGAGCATGACAAGTGGGCAGCATGCCAGCAGTGAAATAAGAGGCCCGAGCACATGTAAACAAACACTCCACACATGCTAACGGCAGAGCAACCCGCTTTCATCGTTCTCCTCTCTTGACATGCTGTCTCCTCGGCCTCTCTTTAAGCACTTCTTCTCCACACTTCAGTGTTGTCTGTTCAGCTGGAGCCTCTTCATCCACCTTACAATGGAGTTTGGAGGATCCAAACATCCTTCTGTGACTCATCACTGTATCAGGAGTTGAATGCCTCCAGCAAATCGTGGGGCCTCAGGTTACATGGCCAATAATCTATGTGTTTTTATGCCTGACAAGGACATTCACAGTGAGTGAGATAATTCATCAGTAGCTGCAGCTACAGAAAGCAGCTGAAACAACAGACATGACATTTTATGACGCTTAATGAAAAGGGTAACGTTTATGAAGCAGCTTTATCTGTATATTTTCCCCTATACAATTTACTGGGACTGCATTGAAAAATTTTAAAAGCTGAATTATTGACAAGTCATATCAAAACAAAGAAAAAACATAACCATAGAACTTCATCAACAGGAGCAAGACAGTTTACTGAAGATTGATTGATATGTTCAAAATTCAGTACGTAATGGCTGTCCACACTGAAATCATCATGATACCTCAGCTTTTTGATAATCAGTAAATTATGAGACAATCCAGAAATGGTACATCATACAACTTATGGTTTCTAGCTATGCAAATATTTTAAACCAGTAACATTCCCAAAATAAACAACAAACCATCCATGCTATGAGGAGATTAACAGAAGTTACACAGTAAGTTAGAATATGTGTAAATTAAAATATTTAAATAACTTCTAATTATTTTGTAAACAGTCAGTGCCAAGTCAAATGTCAGACAGTTTGATTAAATGAAATATACTTCGATGCAATAGATAAAAAAAGAAAAGAAAAGAGTGTTTGTTTAAATTAATTTAGGTGCAAAATAATGCAAAATAAAAAGCAATACAGAAGTGGATAGCCTCAGCTTAAATTATGAAAATGTTTACATTAGGCATGAGATTCTTAGGGTATGATTTCTTTGGGTAAAAAAACCCACAGTTTTCAGCATACTTACACAAATTTATCATATTATCTATTTGTTATTCCATCTATTTGTTATTCCATCAGTTATTCCAAACACCAAACACTGAAAAGTTTTATTATTTTTTGTAACATTTATCGTTATTTTGGTTTTGATACATAGACTTAAGCAAAAACCAAAAAAGTACCTTATCTACCTGTTTATTGCAACCGCTTTGTAGACTTACTTGCGGCTTGCCAACAGTAGTTTTAAAGCTGAGTGAAGTGTAGCGCTGATTTAGGTTTCACACCATGAATGTGCACGCCTCGCAACCAGAAATATTATTATGACTTTATCTTTGTTGTGAAAGAAAAGTGTAAGAAATTTTAGTCAGCTGAGCAACAATGCGCAGGAATAGGTGAGGGAGGGGCAGGACGGCATTACTCTATGTTACATACATGCAAAGAAAACTCACAAAGGATTTTACTGTAAAAAACTTTTTGACTGAAAATTTTAGTGGTTTTGGAACCTTAAGTATTTCTAACCCTTGGCCTGGTATAAAGTTTTACTTACTGGGAGAACATCACCATGTGATGTTTAATGGAGCACCTGCTTCCAGTTCTTACATTATTATTATTAGTAGGATTATTAACTCCCTGGTTGTATCAGGCATAGCAAAGGGCAAGAAAATATAACCTAACACCTTGAAAAAGACAAGCTGTATGCTATTTTTACTATCCATTACAGCATTGCTCTTATGTGGACAGCTTTATAAAAATAGTCCTTTTTTATTTTCTTTAAACACAATGAAAACACATGGATGAGAGCACTGATCGCCTGTGGCTGATGGATTTATCATCTGACTATACGTATCTGTGCGGGATGTCTGGTCCATGAAGGTTTGGTATCAGTGCACCCCTAGTTGACTGGAGTCCTGATTGTCTACACATCTAAGCAGAAGATGGCAAAACTAAATGTGTTGTGTAGCTAAAGTATTTTGGGGATAAATATATGAGAGGACTGGCCAACCTTTGCCGAAGTAGGTCTTCCGGATGATGTCCAGGTGCTTGGGTCTGTCCTCAATGGTAAAGTATCTCTGGTGGTGGAGATCTGGAGCACGGAGCAGCTCTCTGGGCCCAGCTGGTTTCACCTGCTCGGCCTTCAGAGCGATGGCCTGTTCCAGGAGACCCAGGTTCCCTCTGGTCATGTCAAACATCTCTGACTCGTCTGTCACCGTGGAATGCTGCGACAGGCAGTCTTCATCATCCCGCTCATCGTCTCCATCTAAGTCATCACAGTCTTTCTCCTCTGACCTATCAGATCGCACTTCAATAATGTCAGGAGATGCTGATGATGAGGCCTTGTGGATTTTGTAGTTCTCCACTCTGGGAATGGAGAAGTAGTCATCTAGTGGGCTGGCCCTGTGGGAGCTGTAGCTTAAAGGAGGGCTGGTTTTGAAGTTTTGAAGTGAGTCGTATTTGTTGCTGCTGTAGTCCTCCTGAAGTATGTGGTTTTCCATCTTGATGTGTGTTCCCTGAGCTGCTGCTGTGCTGGTGATGGTTCGGACGGCAGTTGGCACATCAGATATGGAGAGGAAAGGGCTCCTTTGGTCCTCTTCATCTTTCTCATCATCTTCCTCATCTTCTGCTAGGGTTTCCTGCATCTGTTGCACTGATACCACCATCTCCTCCTCCTCTTCACCTTTGATCTGTTCATCATGGCTCACATGGTTGCTCATGTTAACACGCTCCTCTTGTTCTTCCTCCACCTTCCTCCCCTCATCCTGCAGAACAGATGACTCCTCCAGTACTCTTTGTGCCTCCTCCTCTTCCTCCTCGCCCTCATGCATGGCCCCCTCCTGCTCATACTTTACTTCTTCACCGCTTTCAGCTGCCACGCTGACATCTTCAATCTGCTGCACAAGCACGCTCACAGCGTGGCCGTTAGAGACCCGACTAAGGTGGAGCAGAGAGTCGGCCACCTCTTCGGCGCTCTGTGAGGGAGGACAGCACACCTTGGCTGCAGGTGATGGGGCGCGTAGCTCCGGCTCAACGATCACACACTCTTGCTCTGTGGAGGCAAAGAAAAAGAGGTTACAGCAGTGACACAGAGGAAAGTCTGAGTCACGCAGTGAGCTCAAGTTGTTATCAGCAACATCCCTGTCATCACTTGCATCAACTCACTGCCTGTGAAGTGACAGTGCAGTAAAAACAACCTGCTGTAACAAATCTGCACATAAAGCAGCTTGTAGAAACAGAAAGAGAATTGATCCAGTTGTAATCAAGAGGTATTGCAACACATTTCGTCTTACTTGTGTCCTCACTTTCTTAAAGATGAAGAGACATACCACTCATACACCCTGCATATTTTTATGTTTTTGCTTTAAAACCATCCAAACTTTCTACTAACTTTTAAAGTTGTGTTAACCAATACCTTTGTGGACTTTTTACAGTGTTAGAAGGACTTTGCTCACTTTTCACAAAAGCATTCCCATAGACAATGCTGCCATTACCATGTTGACTAAGGTCATATTGTTTTGCCCAAGTGGACCTTGTGAGACACTTCATCTGAATCTTGGCCCTTTGATTCCATATTTGAAAATCCACTGCCACCAATCTGTGTGTGAAATTAGATGGCGAACTTAGATTTGACACATAAGTCACTTCTGTAGTAAAAACCATTTTGTCTAGGCAGGATTTTAAAAAGATCATTGACACTGTTATTTTTTTACGCCTTGATTATTGCAACACGCTGTACTCAGGGTCAGACAGACTTCTCTGCCTTCAACTTGTCCAAAATGCAGCTGCTCGTCTTCTAACTAAATCACACAGATGAGAACACCTCACTTCTGTGCTGGCAGCTCTTCTCTGGCTCTCTGTGTGCTACGGAATTTCAAAATGATTGTATTTGTTTCTAAATGTCTTAATAGCCTCACTCCACCATATGTCTTGGACTTACTTCACCCATACTCTTCTTCACGGATGCTAAGGTCAGCCAACCAGCTACTGTTGAGCATACTTGGCTTAAGCTCACAAGTGATCGGGCATTTGCAGTTATGGAACAGGTCGCCTCTACATGTTAGCCAGGCTCCTTCACTGTCTTCTTTTAAATCCTTTTTTAAAGACTCATCTTTTTTCCCTGACATTCCAGCATGAGTTGTTTCTAACATTGTTTTATGTCTGTTTTTACTTTACTATTACTATTCTTTTAAGGAACAGAGCTTTGGTCAATCATCTGTTGTTTTTTATTGTGCTTTATAAATAAATTAGATTGGACTTGATGTTTCATGGTGGGGAAGGTGGGTTTAGGGTTGTGTGCAGTAGTCCTTTTTTACATCACATTTTGTGTGTAGGGCAAAACGGTTATTTGGTCTCATCTGACCAGTCCAATTTTGTCCATGTTTGCTGTGTCCCCTACATGACTTGTTGCAACATGAAAATGGGACTTCTTCTGGCTTTCTTTTAATATTGGCTTTTTTCTTTCATTCTTTCATAAAGGCCAGATCTCAAGTCTCAAGACTTTGTCCCGAGCTACAGTCAGGTTTCAAGTCTCTAATGACTGAAATAAAGCATTTTGGGACATGCATGAAACCCCTTCTAGAACAGATGCCCGAGCCACCTCAGCTGACTCCTCTCGATTTGGAGGAGCAGCAGCTCTACTCCAAGCTCCTCCTGGATGGCCGAACTCCTCACCATATCACTAAGGGAGTGCCCTGCCAGAGTCCAACATGCACTGGGAACAGGTCTGACTTAACGCCGGCAATGCAGACCAGACTCCTGCTCCACTTCTACAAAGACCAGATGGCCCCTAGTAAAGGACCCCAGACTCTGTACTCCTGGAGCGCCCCCTACAGGGCACCATAGGGTGCGCGTTCGATGGTCTTCTCCACATCCACAAAGCACAAATGGACCGGTTGGCCAAACTCCCATAAACCCTCGAGCACCTTGTAGAGTCTATAGAGCTGGTCCAGTGTTTCGACCGGGACGAAAACCACACTTCTCCTCTCAGTTGGTGTAAATGTATTGCACTAAATCTGGTATGGATGGTTTTCATTTCTCTCACTCTGAGCAGGAAGCTTTTTTCTCAATTATAAATAGGAAAAATGTTCAAAGGTTTAAATTACAATACAATGAACAAGACATGGTCTAATAAGCAAAATAAATAAATGAGTGTTGAACTTCTAAATGAATAGAATAGGAAGTGCTTTTATTTTGATATTTTAAGCCAGAAGTGTCCTTGTAATGTCGCAGAGCTTAACAGTGAGAGAGTGTCAGAGGTAAGCTAAGTTTGTCTTGTTCTGTTATGATCCAAAGTCATTTAATACATCGTTCAGCTGGAGAGACATACATGTGGTCATTATTATGAGGCTACAGCTAACATGAACAGATTGTTATGAGCCATTAACATCCATAATAATCCACCAATGTCACTGGCTGATAATCAAGCTCATCCTTTCACTGTGAAACACATGCAGCAGTTGCAGTCTGTAGCTTACACACAGGCTTCCTGACACTCTTCATTACATGGATTAAAACTGTTACTAAGACTCGACTAGACCACAGGTCCAAATCAAGTCTCAAGTCTTAAGGCCACAAGTCTAAGTCGGGTCTGAAGTGTCTATTTTTGCAACTAAAGTGCGGCTTGAGTCAAAGTCTCAAACTCGAATCGTCATAAAACAAGTTGGATTGAATGCAGAACACAAAAACGATCACAGGCAATAAAAAAGAGGACAGTGGTGCTGTGGTACCTGATTGGCTTAACTGGAGGTGGGCCCCCAAATGAAATTTTGCTTGGGGTCACAAATATCCTTGGACTGGCTCTGCGTATTTATCTCGAAAACAAAATTGTAAACAGACAAATGTCCTGGTTATATAAAAAAATATATTAAACTAATATATATTACCCTATTAAAAAGTTATATTAGCTCGTACTTCCATTTTTCCACAAAACCCTTCCATAAGAATTATTATTATTAGGAGTGAATGTCTGAACACTGAAAAAACTCTATAAAAAATATGTCAGTCAGTCAGTCATTTTCTACCACTTATTCCATAGTGGGTCACGGGGGAGCTGGTGCCTATCTCCAGCAGTCTATGGGCGAGAGGCAGGGTACACCCTGGACAGGTCGCCAGTCCATCGCAGGGCAACACACAAACAACCATGCACACACTCATTCACACACCTAAGGGCAATTTAGAGTGACCAATTAACCTAACAGGCATGTCTTTTGACTGTGGGAGGAAGCCGGAGTACCTGGTGAGAACCCACGCATGCACGGGGAGAACATGCAAACTCCATGCAGAAAGACCCCCGGCCGGGAATCAAACCCAGGACCTTCTTGCTGCAAGGCAACAGTGCTACCAACTGCGCCACCGTGCAGCCATAAAAAATATGTTTTTATTTTAATTTAAAACTTAGACCACACAACCAGAAAACAAACTGGAGTGTCAGAAAAAATGCTTGCCCATTCTTTAGCTTAAACTGTTCATGAACGACAAGCTGCTGTAAAAACAGGAGTCTCTCTTTACACATTCATCAAGACCCATAAATACTGCAGGGTTGTGGGATGCTTCATTCACAAGCTAAGTACACTGCCTATATGAAATATGCTGTTTTAAAACAGCAATGACTGAATAATGTATTAATTATTTAGTGGGAAATTAGCCTAAAAGTTAGGAAATAATATTAAAAAGGCAAGAAAGTGTTTCTTCTCCCCTACCAGCTGTGTGCTGATAGGACTATGCGGCCGATTGATAAAACTTCCACCTCTCTTCTCAAGGACAATGGCGCTTCTATCAGTGTTGACAGTCTAATTCTTGCAAACACACTCAGACTTACATTTGCACCCTCAAGATTCCACCGTACCCTTGCTAAATCTTTACTTATGTGTGTGTTGCTTACCCCTGCTGAGTTTTTTTGTACTATTTCAGACTCTATTCTAAGAATAGAGTCTGAAGTATGATTTTTTCCCTCCTATCTTACTTTACCTAAATGTGTGATTTCATTACTTTTCATAGATTTTCAGTTTTATCAGAAGGATTACCAGCGAAAACCAAATATTATTAGTATTTTGGACTATAGCTGCTCTTACACCAATGACCCAGCTTTCTTAGTTAGACTACAATGGACTGTTATTACTTAGTTGAACTTCTGTACCAGTAAAAGTAATATATTATTAGCACCTGAAAATGTGGATTAAAGCTGTTTTGTACCAGTGACTCAGCTTCCCTAGTTAGAATTCAGTGGAATGATGAGACTATCAGTATTATCATCTTCTTTTAGCATAAGATGCTTTATTATTAAGAGTGGCTTGGAACCAATTTCTACCAGTAAACTTGGAAGGATTATTAATTATTATTACTCCCAATGATTATTAGTGTCATTTGATTTGTTTTTCTGTGTCTGTATCTGTGTTTATTTTCTTTGTGATTTTATTGTAATTGTTCTTCCTCATGTACAGCGCTTTGAATGTCTTGTTACTGAAATGCGCTATATAAATAAACTTACCTTACCTTACCTTACCTATGATGAATGCAGATTTCTGTTGAATAACTGCCAACATCACTTTAATAAAACATTTCACTCATATATTCCCATGTGAGATTGTCTGTTTGACCTTCAGTCTGTTAAGCATTACCTTCATCACCTGCTGATGTCTTCTCTTCCTCCTCCTCCTGCTGTGTCTCCTCCTCCTGCCCGTTCATCAGTCCATCAGTGTCCTGCTCCGGGTGCTTAGGCGCCATCTCCTCCACACCTGCATCCTTCTCTTCCTCCTCTCTTGCCTCAGTGACCTCCTGTTTTACCTTTCCTCCAATCTTCTCAGCTTCGTCCTCCGCCTCGCTGCTGGCATCGCTCTCAGCGCTGAAGCCATCGTCCAGGGCGAGTTTCAGGGGGTGGGACTTCCTCTTGGAGGCGGGCCTCCCTGCTTCCTGTTCCTGCTCCTGTTCAGCTTCCTCCAGACGGCGCTTCCTGGCTATTGGGCAAGCCAGAAGGCTTAGGAGAGGGAAGGGGAGGGAAAATATTTAGGACCATTAGGGCCAGAATCAAGTGCACCTTTAACATCTTCAGTGAAAGCTCACACAGTATCAGGAGCAGAGAAACAAAGGAAAAAGTTTAAAGATACAGAAGCATGGAGCTGCTCTTGCAGTATGTCATGTGACCTGAGGGGGGCGCCCTGTTCGTTCCCTCAGACATCAAAACCAATTTCAGCCAATTGAGTGGAACGTTTAATGAACAACTTGTATGGAGAGGCGGGCGAGGCAGCAGAGGGTGAAATCCAATAAACTCCCTCTTATTCGCACCTGGAAGATGCCGAGGGAGACCGAGGGACGATCTATAAACAAAGTGCATCTGAAATTGCCTGCTGAACGAATACACATGTAAACAGATAGCTAATATCTTCCCTTCAATAAAGAGGAGTCACAAACCAGTGAACCTCCACCCTCCCACCCCTTTAGGTGTCACAGGGTCTCTGAGGGCGACAACACGTGTGGAATGGAAGGAGGAAAAATGAAGCTGGAGTGAAAAAGCTGGACAAAGTCACATTTCACTGCTGTTCGCTTCAGATTTGGAAGACCTGGGAAACAGCTGCTAATTGCATCTTTTGACTTGTTATTATTTAAGTTGCACTTCAGATCTTTCTAAACTTAAGAGGGTTCTTACAGACAAGTGTGATGTTTTTATATTTATTACAGCTAGAAAGACCTAATTTTGGATTCTTTAAAATCAGACAGAGGTTTACCTCCATATACTCTTAGTTTAACTGGTGCAAAGTTTTTATGTCAGGCTGAATTTTAGTTTGTAAAGTGAAACCCTCACCTTTAACAACACAATCATACCACAGCCAAATGTCTCGTCAAGTCAAGTTTGAAGCTTATTGCACCTAAAATGAAAGGATTTTTTACAGTGCCTTGAAAAAGTATTTATGCCTCTTTTTTTACAAAATATTTAATCACATTACATATACAACTGTGTACTTTATTGGATTTCCATGTGAATAAAATGATACATGGTTTTTTGAAATTTGTCACAACAAAAATATCTAAAAAGTGGGGGGACCATTTATGTTCAGCTCCCTCTACTTTCATACCACAAAAACATAGTGCAGCCAGCTGTTTTATGAAGTATTCTTATTAGTAAATACATTTATAGAACCTTCAACGAAAGGTTTAACTTAATGTTAAGTTATACATAATATAATCTACTGAAGTGTGTGATTTTCACAGGACAAAAATGTGCAAAAGTTCAAAAGGTATGAGTAAATTAGCAGGGCACTGCTAATTTACTCACTGCTAATTGTTCTGATTAGAAACGTGGGTCCATTTTGTCAGAATAATGTTGATATGTAGATCAAAGGCAAGCTTTACAGGTTGGTTACTTCTTGTTTTTTTCATGTTCTCCGTTTTTTGGCATGGATTAATCATGCTGTGATCACTGCATGTATGTTGTCTGTGTTTCACTTATTCACAGGACCTGAGTTCACAGCCCACCGGCTGCCCATCAGGTTCGAAGCTGTTTAATTAAAATGTTATGGATCATTTGTTTTTCATCTGTATTCCACACTGGGGCTAAAGTGTTTCTTAGCTGTGAGCAGCTTCTCAGTCTTCGGTCTGCTTGTGATTGCCTGGTGTATCAATCTGAGGAAACACTGAGGACTGTTTTTTTTTTTTTTTTTAGAAATGTTTAAATATTGTATTTCTGCAGTAAAAAAGTTATTAATTAATGAATTAATTGATAATTATTCCCAAAGCAACACAAGTCGTTTCGGAACAGAAAAGAAAGGACCGGGACACTGAGATTGTAGGGGTTGTGGCAGTGGTTTGACTGTCAAATTAAAAGCTGATGGCTTGCTTTCACCTCTTTATCATTAGAAAAAAGCTATTCCAAAACACAAAAGACTCTAATAAAACCACTTTCTTAGATTCTTAGCTTTTCAAACAACGCTGTATTCGTTCAAGCAGAAAGTGCTGTATCTATGGTATTAATACATGTACCTTCACACCTTTAGTGACTATCAATGTTTTAGAAGCAGCAGTGCAATAATTATTGCTTTTCCATTTCACATAAAAACAATCACATCTAGTTATATGTAATATCACTTTTTGGGGGATTTTTAGTCAAGGTTATCATGAGGATCTCATGCCAGCCATTGAAATATAATATTCCATATTGGCAAACGTGACAATAATCCCATATATGTGATTTGATTCCTGAGGCAAATGGAAAGCAGCATTACAGCTTTCCCAAAGTAAGATTTGTGCATTTTTCAGCATGAGTTATAAAGATGTTCAACTCTTTAATGAGGGGAAAATTATCATGGTCTTCAGATAAAACCAATATGTTAATTTCAATTTCTTGAGGCATGAAATCAGTTTTTTTATTTAAAGATGGAAACGTTTACTTTGTTAAATTATCAACAGAAATTGGGTCAAAATTGTTAACATTTTTTCTTCACATTTTTTAACTTCTGCTAACATAGACCCTTTTTTGACAAATTAATTCAGTTTCAATTAGTTCATTTTTAAAAGTCTCACAGATATCAAACCACTCATTTTTAAATCTGTTAAATCTGAAATTTACTACGAAAGCTTCCTTCAAACACCAGTCATCATCTCTGGCCCCTTTACAGATTGATCTGCATGTAGTTTAGATGGATTGCAAATTACTTCCCAGGTATATTTTTCAGTTTTAGTAAGTTTTTTCAAAACAGTTTCTTTCAAATCAGTTTTCAAAATTTGATAACAGAAATTTTAATTGGTCTGACAAGCCCCTGCTATCTAAAGTCCGTATTCCACCCAGACCACACATAACACTAATCACCAATAATGTCAGAATTTTAGAACGTCAGAATACATTCCTGAATTCATAACAGATTCATATTTCATTCTGAGTAAGTTCTTGCAATTTGTGAGCCATCTGGAATTGGTGGTAAAGGTTTTGAGCTGTTAAAAATTTTGGTACTCCCAAATCCAAAAAAAATCAGTTGATTCTTATCAACTTTCTAGATCATACTTAGGTATCGTAACTACTTCGTAATTGATTTATGGGCATCCCTATGTATTCTTAAGCATTGCCTTGACCTACTAAAACTGCCAGCTGCCCTTGGAAAAACAGGAAAAAATAAGGATAATAAATAAAAAAGAAATTTAAAACAAAGTAAAATAAAAAATGTTTTAATTCAGTTTTGTGTTAAATTTTATCAAGCACGTACGTTTTTACATTTTATTGGCATAAATAATCACTTCACTTAAAAAAATTTAAATTTCCAAATATCAGACATTATTCAAATAACTTTTATTCCTGCTAGTCCCTCATCGAAGAATAGTAACCAATTCAAATTTAATCATAGCTGATTCTTAGATGCATTTGGCATATTGTTAACTGATTCCTAATGTTCGTACGGTATTCTTATTAGATTATTGTAAATCGTACTGATTTTTGACAATATTCATACGATTTAGGCAGAATGTCATGACTTTATCTATCGTACCTGTATCGTAACTAAATCTTACGGCGTCGGCATTACAAATTGGACCCGAATATTTGCAAAATTCCAACAATTCCTCACAATTCCCACAATTTTGCAATTCTTGGTGATTGGTGTTATTCATGTGGAATAGTAGCATAATCTAAACCATACCACTGATTCTTGTAGCATTCTAATTCATGTTTGTGGCACTGATCTTCTCATCTAATTCTCTAAAGAAATGTTTCCTCTGATTGTCTCTAAAGGCAAACAGCAGGTGAAGGAGGACAGACAAAGGAAGGGGACAGACAGAGGGTGGGTTTAATCTGCCCTACCTTCTGTGTCGTGAGTATCTCCCACTGATATGGCCGGAGCCATTGCATCCGGGGGTGGGGCAGCTGGATGGGATGGATGGAGGTTAGAGATATGTTTAAGACACAAGTGCATTTTAGTCCCTGTGCAGTAGCAGTGATAAACACAGGCAGTAAAAATTAAGATAAAGAAAACAAAGCAAAGAGATGCAAACAGGGCAAACATGTCAGACAAATGCAAATGTACAAAGGAAGATATGCAGTCCCTCCCGTCCAGCCGATACACATGATGCATGAATGCAGATGGCATCCAGCCAAGGGAAGCAGAATATTATGTGTCGTACATCAACCCTGGCCTATATCCTGTTACTACGAGTGATAAAGATCAGCCGAGACCTGCTGTAATTTCCCCTGTTCGCCTCTCTTCACCAGTCATCATCATCATCATCATCATCATCACTATCTTCTTTGGTGCTCACTCCTTTCTTTTCTCTCTGCTTTTGATTCAGGTTGCCATGACCCCTCAGGATGGCTCATTTTAATTCTCATTAACTTCACCCAGCAATTGCCCTTTATTACTTCAATTATCCTTATTATTAATTTTACTTATTAAAAATTTACGCATTAGCATTTTAAATGAGACACTCGCTGGCCTTCCCTACCTCCCCGTTAATCCCAAAAAGTGAAGGTTTTTTGAAGCACTCAGTACAGATCAATGCTCTGAGGTGAAGTGTGACAAAATGAAGGAGGATGACGAGAATCATTTAAAACAGGGTAGGGCAATTGTTTTTTCCAAAGCACTACAGAAGCAATTGTGACTGTTGTTGAGACAGAAAACCATTGGCAACCAAAATGTTTCAAGCAGAGCTTTTTAATAAACTGTAAATATAAATTTTGGCTTCAAACAATATCCTTATTGGTCCCTTCAATTTGTGCTCCCTGTGGTCCCTTGCACATAAAAAGCGCTTTTAGAGACGTTCATAGCAATTTAATAATACAAAATAATATGCATATGAAATATTCATGATTTTTTTTTCAATTTTGAACCCCACTTTCAAAAAGAAAACACAAAAAGGCAGTGTATTAGCTGAGCCCAGAAGAGTTCAGAATTCAAAAACTGGCACCAGTGTTGATTCTAAGAATATTTCTGTGTGTAGTAATTTAAAAGTTGTACAAATGTGATTTTTTTCTGTCCAATATATGGAAGTTAGCAGCTTCAGCCAAACTTACAAAGGGAGTATATTCAAAAATGCTTTCTGAAGGGGTTCACAGATTGCTCTATTTAGTTTAAAAGGCCTATGAAAGAATTTTTCAAAAACAACTGTGAAATATGAGTAAGTTCTAACTTTTCACTACGTGTTTAGTCTGATAATTCAGTTAGGGTCGTAATTCAGTTGTGACTGTTTGCCTCAAGCTGAGAACACAAGTTAAACTGAATAAATCCTTAGCTCCATGTCATATTAAACTCTACATTCTGTATATTTCTTTCTTTTTCTGGATTAACTGAAAGTTCTTAGAGTAACCTGCTTCTGTCCCTGTTTATCAGTACAGAGCCTGCTTACAGTGGTGCACTGCTGGAGGACTCTAAGAGGGTGGCAAAATAGAGAAACATAGGCTGTTTTTCAAAATAAAAGCATCATATTCGTATTCATGCACTGAATTAACACTTCATGCATGTTTGGTTTCCAATTTTCACACGGCCTGTTTGAGCACATTTAAAGGGCCGGACGTGGCCCACAGTTTGTAATATGTGGGCCTCATTTACAGGCATAAAGAAGGAGGAGGAGGAGGAGGATAAGTGACTTTCTGGTCCCAAAAGATGTTGGGTGGCTGGGAATCTACAGTAAGATGTGCCCAAAAGACAAAACTACATAATCAGGCATCACTATCTTCTCAGCTCACGCTTCAATCAGAAAGCGAAAAGATCACACAGCTCTTTATTTGCATCTACTGTATGTGCTCATAGCAGGAAACACTAAAAGGCTGCGAGAAATCAATAGCAGCTTGTTGGAGGCACTGACCACAAGCTGAAAAGTGCTGATAATAACGAATAAAAACTAGCATTATACAGCACTGTCTAAAGGAGCACCGCTAGTCTATGAGTGCTAGGGGGCTGCTGCGCGGCGGCGCACATAAAAGAACTTTATGAAAGCCTTCTGTTCAAAGATGAAGGTGTTTCCTTACCTCAGCTCTTGTCCTATGAGCTCAATAGGAACTGAAAGAAAAAAAGGAAGGAGAGGAGAGGAGAGGGAGGGGATACAGGGAGGGAAAACAAAGGTGAATGACTACTCAGAATGCAGCGCTGCTAAAAGAAACCCAGATCAATAAATCACAAATGCATACGAACCCCATGAGGATTTTCTCATAGAGGCTTACACGCTGCTGACTGTGTGATCAGTAAAAAAAAACACAGCCTCTGAATTTTACTTACACACACACACACACACACACACATGCACATACACACACACATATACATGTATATATAAGTATATATATATGAAAATATATACCGTATATATATATATATATATATATATATATAATATATATATATATATATATATATATATAATATATATATATATATATATATATATATATTTTATATATATATATAATATATATAAAGTATATATTATTTAATATAATAAGAACATCTTAGCATGCATGCAAAACCGGGCACTAAACAAACAATGCAATGTAAAGTCTGGCAGGTGGAAACAGACTGAAAGAATAACACATACACAGAAAGCCTAAATCAGCCCAACAGCATACCACTGCTCAGGAAAAAGGCAAATCATAGGCAGACTTCAGCAAGAAAATAAGATTCATTGTTAAACTTTAGCTATAATGGAGAAAGTGAAATTAAAAACCAAAACTGCCTTCATCAGTAGAAAACAGCACTTCTTTCAGGGACAACTTATAGTAATTGCCTTGAAAACATAAATCAAGCTCTGCTCACGCACAACAGCTCGCTCTCGCCTGGCTGTGGGCATCGATTGGCGAGTTGAGCGATAGAATGAGTTGGGGAGAAATATCCTACTTTCATTTGGAGCAAAATAAGAAAACAACGGCATCCCAGAGAATTCAGTTTGGGCTCTGATATCACATGCATCAATCACATGTCAGAAACAGCCTCAGTATCTGGAAGCTCCAAGAGCAAAGAAAATAAATACTAATGCACACAAGCTTGGTTGTGCGTGTGCGTGTGTGTGTGCGTGTGTGTGTGCGTGTGTGTGTGTGTTTGTGTGTGTGTCTGTGTGCGTACATGCAACACTTCAGTTTCTCAGTCTTTCATCATGCGGTTGGAATGACTAGACGCCTTCTTGAGCACTGAATGCTTCGTGAACTGCCGTTCTGCTGTCTCTTTTTGAAACATCAAACACACACACACACTTGTGCCCAAACACACTAAGAACGAAAGTTTTCTAAATATGTACATATCAGACATTCATTCAAGGATACACCACACATCCCGATCTCTCGTGAAAATACCCAGAGACATATTGTGTTTAAAATAAGCACAGGACTTTTTTTAAACCTGAGTCGCAACTGAACTGATTAGAAGTTAGCTTTGTTTTTCCATGGCAATTGTTTTCCTTCATTAATGTTTTCATTTGTTTAGCTGCAACGTTAAAGTACAAAGTACGTTTTAGATCCGAACTCTAGGTCTAAGCTTTTTGAACCTACTGGTTCTTAATGTACTTTCATTTGTTGTAGTTCCACAGTACTTTACCGTACTGCGTGTTCTCCTGTAGTACAGGGAAGTGCAGTTGTTACTGTGTGTGTGTTTATTATTCACCCGTTGTTCATACTTAGATAAACTTTACATGGACAATAAACCTGTATGGTGTTGATTAAGTCAGCAACGGGTGATTCCTCTGATGGAAAAAAATCTCATAACACTCATTATTATCTCAATAAACAATGTCTTTTTAAGGGAGAAAATAAAGTGATAAGTGTTTACTAAAAAACACAAATTATAGATCTTCTTTAATATACCCTGATCATAATAATTATCAGCTTTGGTATTCTTCATTAGAGTAAACACTTTGTAAATAGGAACCAACTGTTGCTTGTTATACCACGTTTCTTTTAGGCAGACTATGAGCAGAGTGGAGTACATGACTTTTAATTTATTGGTTGTTAGAGCAGGTACACATGCTCTCCTGACTGGAAGGAATGGGCCCATGACTGGTAAAGAAGGCCCTGCAGCTCCATTTAAAAACTGAAAAATTGATACAAAACAAGCAAAACTATAAAGGCATGACATGGCAATGGGGCAGAATGGCCAGCAACCCCGTTTCTTATTGGGTCTGATAAAAACTGAGATCGCAATAGGCAAAATATTTCACACCTAAAATCTTTAGACCAAGCAAATAGCAAACCTAGTGGTGATTTTGTCCAACTTCTGGTTTGGAATCTCTAACTGTAAGCTGAGATTAGAATAAACCTTTTCTTCTATGTTTTCTTGTACATAATGCAACACTGGCTTATGGTTAAACTATGAATATGTCAATTTGTTGTCCCAGGAAGCAAGCATAGGAGAAAATGTCTGACTTAGCTGCTACAGGTGACCAAATTTCCTCTTTTCCAAACCTTGGTAATGGGTTTGTTTCTGTGGATCCATTATGAAACAGACCAAAACTACTGGCAACTGATTGATCTGCTGGCTAACGGCTACCAAGTGGACCAGCTGATTAAACTAGCTATAGTTCAGGATATTTTGAAAAATCTTTTTCAGTGTTGTTCTTTGAAACAAACATGGAAGAGTCATTTACTTAAAACCACAAAGTTGAACTTAAGGAATTATTATTTTGTACATTCTGACACACTTAACTGCATTTAAGAAGTCAGGTACAGGTATTTAACAGGAATTAACACAATAGTTACTGATCTTCCCAACAGCCTTGTGTGTTGACTGTGATGATATTTAATTATTTCAGTAACCTAAAATCTACAATCTAACCAAAAATGTTGGGGGTTTCTACACATGCTGCATGGAACACAACTGACTTTTTCAGACTCAACTTTCCAGAGTTGTCAGTCCTTTATGTTGATTGTCTTAATTAAAACTAAATATACTAAAATTCACTAGGAAGGAAGTAAAGAAGCGAGGGAGGGTGGGAGGTAAGAAAGGAAGGAAGGAAGGCAAGATGGAAGGAAGGAAGGAAGGATGGGGGGAATGTAGATGGAAGGAAGGAAGGAAGGAAGGAAGGAAGGAAGGAAGGAAGGAAGGAAGGAAGGAAGGAAGGAAGGAAGGAAGGGCAACAATTAGTGGAATAGGGAATGCAATCTGAAAAAAACTCTTTACTTTCTTGTTCTATACTCATCCAGACCTGGAAAAACTAAATTAAATTCCAGACTTTTCCAGACTGTATAAACCCTGCGCAAATGTCCTAACTAACATTTTAGACAAACTCTACCCCTTACTTGAGTGTGTCTCAGTGAGGCGACTGTGGCTTAGTGGGAAGAGTACTCAGCTTGCAATCCAAAAGTTGGTGGTTCGCTTCCAGCTTCCTCCTGTCCTGTGTTGCCATGCCCCTGGACAAGGCAGTTAACCTCAAGTTGCCTACTGCATGGTGGTGTGTGAATGTGGCTCTAGTGTAAAGCGCTATATAACTTTAGACCATTTTACTCCATCTTTAGGCATGATTTCATAAAAGGTCATCAGAATCAGCTAATAAATGCAAACAATGTCAAATCTAACCTGATAATGGAACATTTCAGGATATTAACTGAGAGAGGATCTCAGATGCTTGTTAAAGCAGTATGAGATCAACAGTTTTGCTTAATAAAATGAGGTTATCCTTTTAATAGAGCATCAACTATCCAAATGACCAATTTCTGGCATTACAATAGAATTAGAAACAATAACTCTAATCTGCAACAGCAGCAGACTGCCAAACATCTGGATCACAATCTGTCAAAAATCTCCAATTATCTAGAAATACACATTGGCTTAAATACAGTTATTCCTTGAATTAAATCTTCAACATCAACACTTCTACATATAATAAGGACAATGTTCGCAAACATAAGCCAATCAATCACAATCAGCTCCAGTAGGTGAGCAGATGATGTTTGTATGTGAATAAGGATGACTGAATGTTTATTTAACAGTTGCAAAAGCCTGACAAGGTGGGGAGATGTTACTAACACTCACCTCGGATTCCCTTTGACCGAGTGCGAGTTCGCTTGTCGTCACCCTCCACACTCATCTGGGATGAAAGGAAGAGATGGGAAGAGGAGGAAAGAGTAAAAGGGAATGAGGGAAGAAACAGGGAAAAACAGAGAAACACACAGTCAGTGGTTATTTCTCAAAAAAGCATCCAGAGTACATTGTCTTTGTGTGCTTCAAAACAGCTGCTATAAAAAGACTTGTTCAAAATGTTCCCATTCAAACACACACCAAGTGTGGCGCTGGCACAAAGAGACAACCACATCTAGACATCTCTCCTCACACACACATACACACACACACACACACACACACACACACACACACACACACACAGCACCACTCAGAAAAACAAAAACACACTTAAAACATACTAACATCATGTTCACTTCATCCCAAATGAGGGTTACATGGAAAACAAACTATGTTCCCTATATGCCATCCACCCACCCCATCACTCCCCCTGTAATTTCCTGCATCTGAGTGCTACTCATGATTGTGGTCTGCACAGAGGCAATAGGCGGCGCCGGCGCAGGGGGCCATGGCCCTTGTAAGCAGAGGGGCCGACAATCATAACTACGCTGAGTATAATAATAAAACGAGAATATGCAGGCCTCTGTAATAACCCTTTTAAGAAGAGGAAATGTGCGCATGGACGTGCGTGTGTGTTCATGTGCCTAGGCTTTTAAAGCCACAAAGGAGCAGGTGTTAACCTTCGCACACACACACACACACACACAGACACACATTGACCATGGACCACACCTCCTCATTGCTACCTCTCCACGCTTAGAGCTCCTCTATAAAGCTATCGGATGCTTTCTAGACACAATGGAGCCATTAGCTTTGATTACTGGACTCTGTTTTTTTTTATATTTTTGCTCTCCCTTCTGTCTGTCCCACGCTTCCTTCTGCATGCTCCTGTCTACACCCCTTTTATCCAACTACAGTCACCCCAGCTTGCCCATCCACTTAGCTGCTTTGTAGCTCCTCTTTAGTCAGTTGGCACAGCCACAGTGGGATTCAAACATAGGGTCTTGGTTTCTCTCAGTCTTTCTTTTCTCTTCTTCACCCTATTTGGCAGAACCCCTTTCCTGCTAATAGACTTATGAAAAGAAGGAGAGAACGAAGGATGCGAGGAGGATGAAACAAGCGGTTGTTCTTGTTAAGGGCTTTTCTTCGCCCCTGTCTACCATCGAGGATACATTCATTAGCAGTTGGCTGGAGGTACAGGTGCAGCCCCGACCCCCTCCTTTCGGTCCACCGCCTCAGTCCGCTCCTCTCAAGCCTCAAGATTTTTGATGAAGCTCTTTTAATGTAGAAGTCCTACAACAAGCAACAGCTTTCTGTCCAACCTGTACTGAGCAGTTGACTCGTTGTGAGAGGGAAGAGGAGTATATCATAATTATTTGTAACCTCTTCAGGATGTTTATTCTTGGGTGCAAGCTAGATTTCACCAAGTCACTTAAGTGTCTAAATGTGCAAGGATTGCAAAGAGACCAAATTTGAAGTGCTTACGATTCAATTGAGAGTTTATATGTGCTTTTTATTCTCTTTCCTAGAAAATCACAGCTGTTTTTATGAGATTTTTGACAATCATAGAAGATTACATACTATGCTTGTAGCACACTCATATTAATTTTATGTATGAAACGTAGCTGTCTGCCACTGGATGCTTCCTACTAAATCTAAGGTCATGTTCAATAATCTATTCAGGAGTGACCTGGCAGGAGCCCACTATAACCAGGTGTCATAATCTGACACATTTCATATGAGTGGGATGTCCAAACCAGAATCAGAATCATGATCAATAAAGACAAGATGAAATACAAAATATTGCTGGGAATGTTTTTAGAGTTGGGCTGCACGGTGGAGCAGTTGGTAGCACTGTTGCCTTGCAGCAAGAAGGTCCTGGGTTCAATTTCCGGCCGGGGGTCTTTCTGCATAGAGTTTGCATGTTCTCCCCGTGCATGCGTGGGTTCTCACTGGGTACTCCGGCTTCCTCCCACACTCCAAAGACATGCCTGTTAGGTTAATTGGTCACTCTAAATTGCCCTTAGGTGTATGAATGAGTGTGTGCATGGTTGTTTGTGTGTTGCCCTGCGATGGACTGGCGACCTGTCCAGGGGGTACCCCGCCTCTCGCCCATAGACTGCTGGAGATAGGGACCAGGGACCCACTATGGAAGAAGCAGTAGAAAATGACTGATTGACTGTTTTAAATTCAGCATTTTTGCTTTGAAATCTGACTCTTTAATACTGACAATGTGCCTATTTGTTCACAGGTTGATGAAGTTGAAGCCTAATGTTACAACATTTTTGAAAATAGCCATTCCCACCTCAAAACCTCAAACTGACAAATATTTTTGAAGAAGCTTCAACATGTCCAACAAAATGTTTTTTTCCGTAGAATAATTGGCTGTCACATCCCTTTTTTTTTAATAAAACCTCTATAATTAATTTAAAAGCATAATTTCTCTCTGTAGAGCTGCTGATGGTAACACAGTTCAATTCAATTCAATTTATTTTTATAGTGCCAATTCACAACAAATATCATCTCAAGGCACAAAAAATAGTCTTACAGGTCAAACAGGACATTTTAACTGGCTGAATGTAACCATGGGTTAATATATAAAAATGCTAGAAATTCCTGTTTCATAATAAAATATATTGTACTGCTGTGCTTCTTTATCCCTTCCTTTGCATCCTTCTTACATCAAGAGTCAACGGGTGAATCAAAACCTGGACTAAAAAGGGCTCCTGTTGCTTTCATGTTTGTGTAACCATAGTTACGTACATTCAAATAGGTAAGCATATCAAAGTTCTCTTCTTTTTCCTGTCCTTTTTTCTCAGTTCCAGCTCATTAAATTTGCATCAACACAAATTCCCAGCAAATAAATCCCAATGCAGACAGGCAGGCATTCACCGGATGTCTTTCAAAGGGCTCTCTGTATGTTCTAAACTTGTCCTTTACAGTTGTTTAATTAGAGCACATTAACAAGGTATGCATATGGAAGCACAGACGGTGTGGTCAGTACAGAAAAGGAGAGAAAAGGAGTTTGTGTGCAGAACCTGCTGTAGGTCCATGCATGTCATGTGCTTTAATGAGTGTGAAATGTGCGGAGCAGCTGCCGGGGAAGAAGAAAAAGAAACAGGAGGAGGAAGAAGAAGCAGCTCATCCCTTCAGGCTGTGTTGTACATTATCAATTACGTCCTTCTTTGTGTGCAGCGGCCAGAGCAGGAGGGCCTCAGCTCTGCTCTGAATTCTGACAGCTCCATGTAAATGTCTGGCTGGGGGCAACGACTTCACAGAGAAGGTCACCCTTCGTCCCTTGGTGCACATAAATGACTCTTTTATCCATTTTCAGGTTTACAACAGCTGATGAGGAGAGGAGGGAGGTTAAGGTGGAGTGGCGACACAGAGAGACGATACGGAGGAGGCCGACATCTTCAAAAATGATCTGCGGACAGCAGCTGCCAATTAGAGCAAAGCTTCCCTTGACGGGCAGACCAAGCTGCACAGCCTCTATGTTGGCGAGACTCTCTGCACTTTCACCTTAACAATCCACACAAGACAGAGCAGATAGCAGTGGTGGGGGCAGATGTCATGTTTCCCAACTTGTATGTGAAAAAGAGTGAGCATGTGTGATCACATAATGGCTCATATGTGTGTCTGCCATCAGAGGTTTGCCATTTACAGTCTGAGTCATCCTGATGTGATTCAGGGCTCAGATTTAAGCATCTTTTAGCTCTGATCCAGAGTCAATATCTTCTGCTCTGGAAATGAAAACAAGGCTGAGCAGTCAGGAGATTCTTTATTTTTGTATTAGTTTTTAGACACTAATGGCCTTTATTTTTTACTTTTTTTTTTTCAATAGAGTTGAGAGGAAATTGGGTGGAGGGAGGGGGAGGACATACAGCAAATGTCAACGGGCCAGGACTCAAACCCACAACAGTCAGCATCGAGGACTAAAGCATCCATAAATGGGCTGCCCGCTTCACCCCTGCGCCACCGCCGCTCCCAGGTGATTCTTTATTGATCACTGACTGAATCTCATTTGGGATTGAAAAAATTAAATTTTAAATGTACTAAAACCACATCTGATGCAAAAGCTGAGTCAGCTCAGAGAATGTTACCAACTCTGGTGCTTTAGCTTATCAGGAAGCTTAGTAACAGCAAAGTGAACAGGCCAGACTACAGTTCACACTTTCCGCCTCAGATCCGATTTTTATATTTCCTTTTCAAGTCATTTTTTTGTGTGTTGAACATAAGGACATAAACCTTATGTTTTTATTTTCTTTATTTTCTTTGTTGCAGGTAACTTACTCTCATACCAATAACTATCATAATGTCTGATGTATATTTATATACATTTTTGGTGTGTTATATTTGTACACTGCATTCACAATACCTCCTGAATTTGGGATTTAGAATTAGAAATCAGGAGGTGTAACAATGCACAAACACATTAGATGTGGACCTTCATCCACAGAACTGGATTTTTGGTAAGTCACTCAAAATAGAGACATAGAAGCATAAATTGAACCAGAGCAAACTGGTTTTTATGCAGATGGATGCCTGGCTGTGTAAATGTGTGTGCATTTGTGAGTGCGATTGGGTGAATATGGCTCTATAGTATGAAGTTCTTTTAGTGGTTGGTATGACTTGAAAAGCGCTATAAATTCAGTCCATTTACATCGTGTCAAACTTTGAATGTAAAGAGTGTGTAAAATATTTTACATTTGTCATCATACATTTTGTTGATTTTGTGTAAAGTTTCTGTGAAACTGCTCTGAAATTAAATCTTTTTTTTTTCACCCATCCTGGAAGCCTCTTATCTTATTTGGCTAAGGTAATGTTAGGTCACATTGGCAAACCATTTCATTGTGATTGTTGGGACCATCCACACATCCAATACCCTCATGTCAGAAGAAACAGTACCCCATTTCCATACAGACCCAGGTCGGTTTCATAAGTCAAAACAACAACAAATCAGACTTTAAGTATGGCCCTCTATTTGTTTTCCTGTAGCAGTTATTTGGTGCTGCCTAAACTGGCTAATCACAAAGACTTTAAGTCCATTCTCTGTTCCCAGCTTTCTCCTATCAGATCAGAGCGAAGTATGAGAATTCAGAATTTGGCCATAAAATCCTTTTCATTTCAGCTACTGAGAAGCTCCTAATTCTTATTTTTGTAGCCTTTTGTATCCTTTACTCAATAAGTAGTAGTTTTTAAGGTTGTCTGTTTGTGTTGGTTTAGCAGTGCATGGATACTGGTTGACTGATAATCAAGTAAAAAGTTTAGTGATAATTCTAAACTCGGAATTCTGAGCAATATACAGTACATAGATATTTGCCACACGAGGTCACAAAAGACGCCACAACAACATAGCAAACGTCACTTGCCTTAATTAAGGTTATTGTTTGTGATTCAGAAGAATCAGAAGGAGGAGACTGGGCAAAAATGACATCCATGGGAGAGTTTCAAGGCCACAACCACAGTTGGGCGAACAGAAAAGAAAAGAAAAGAAAAGCAACATCTAACATGACCCCAAAACATCTTCATAAGTTTCAAGACTTTTGGAAAAATATTCTGTGGACTGACAAGACAAAAATATTAACTTTCTGGAAGGTGTGCTTTCCATTATATCTGGTGTAAAACTAACAAAGCATTTCAGAAGTAAAACTTCATAACTACAATCAAACATGGTGGTGGTGATGCATGATGGTCTGGGGCTGTTTTGCTTCTTCAGGACCTTATTGTTATTGATAGAAATATGAATTCTGGTCTGTAGGAAAAAATGAGGGGTCATATTTAGCCAGCAGTTTAGGACGTTAAGCTCAAGGTTAATTGGGCTACGTGGCAGGAGAATGATCTGAAACACACAAGCACATCCACCTCTGAATGACTCAAAAAAAGCCAAACTTGCATTCGATTCAGATGCAGTGGCATGACCCTCAACAGGCCACTCATGCTTGGAGACCCTTGAATGTCTTGAAATTAAAACAATTCTGCAAAGAAGAGTTAACCAGAATTTCCCCACAGTGATGTAAAAGACTCATAGCCAGTTATCACAAACACTCAATGGCTGCCGTTGCTGCCAAGGGTGACACAACCAGTTATTAGGTTTAGGGGGCAATGACTTTTCACATAGGGGCCAGACTCAACTGCTTTTAATCTCTAGTTATAAAATGAAACTAGTTCAACTGATCATCTCTGGACTGGATAATTCTGCACTACACAACATTGATTTATAAAATATTTCACAGAAATTTATAATTAAGATTGCAGGTTATTTAGTTATTTTTCACAGATATGCACATCTCTACTGATAATTAAAACGAGCCCTACAGTGAGAGTCTTTCATCATCTTTACTGTCTTTGCATCTACGTATATAAAATATTACAAATGTCTATTCTGCTTTCTTAAGGTTATATTTATGTATTTAGACACAGAGTAAATACTGTTCATGTCTGACAGCATAAGTAAAAGAAAACACACACTTTGAGGCCATAGTAACCAGAAACAAAGCTAACCCAAGGCTGGCCCATGCACTGTGTGACTCTTTAGGAGATTCTTTCTGTGTGACCCCTGATGAAGTGTTTAAAAGCAGCACCTCTCACTCCTCAGTTGTGGCAGAAATCAAACCCAATCAATAAAAGTCATCTCTTCAGATGAACCCGAGCCATCAGGGGCAAGCAAAACTACTTTTACCGAGCCCAGGGGAAAACTGCTCCCACTCCTCCTTCTTTCAATCCCCCTCCACCCCCACCCCACTTCAATCCCTCCATCTCTTTGTTAGATGCTCCTCTCAGTTGCATGGCTCTGGAAATAAGGGGATCAGGTGTTTTGAGAATCCTTGAAATGGTGGCAGCGGGGGTCAGAAGTTTCTCTGCTCTGCTGATAACGCGGACTATCGTTGACAAAAAAAAAAAAGTATGAGCAGCTCAAGGACATCCTTTTGAGTTTCTTTTTTTTTTTATTGTGAGTCCTGTGAAGTGAACTCAGCAGCAGGAAAAAGCTGAGCTGTGCTGTGCTGAGCTTAACTAAACTGAGCCGAGGCCGAGGCAAGGGATGGGCAGGGCCTCCAGCCGGCGGAGAGATTTGATGTGTTGCTTGATTCATGTTTTCCCCTCATCCTGCCCCAACCCCCACACTGCAAAAAAACAACGCACACACAAACACACAGCCCCCCACCCCCTTCCCCTCCTTCCTCCATCCAATCCAACTTTCCCCGCTGAGTTAGGGATCAGGGAAATGCACAGGAAGCAGAATCCTTGAGGGGTGTGGTGAGTGAAGAAAATAGGGGAGGGGGTGTCACTCACCATGATTGGTCGACGGCTCTGCAGTCTCTGGGAGGCCTGACAGCGGCTGCTATTCCTCTCGCCTCGTGTCCACCGCTGGTTCACCAGCTCACCCCGAAACTCATTTTCTAAAGGAGGGAACGAGGCGGGACAGGAGGGTGCAGGGTGGGGGAAAGAGAGAGAGGGGAAAAAATAAGTGAAATCAGCCTCAGCACCGGTGGATGGGGTTTGGGTGAGGGGAGAGTGGGGGAAGGTTAGGCCACTCGAGCATGGTGCAGACACTGGTTTATTAACTGAAAGAAGAGGACGTATGCCGCTCACATCTCACACAAAGCCATACCTAAGTGCCACAGCTGGAGTCTCTGTCACTTCGCTATTAGAATCAATCAAATCTGTGCATTTTTATCGAGCTTTTCAGGGCTCATGTATGATTAGAGGGGGTGAGGTGTGGGGAGCAAATAATGAATCATACATAAATCAAACTCTCTCAAAATCTCTTTTCCGTTTCCCTCACCCCCTGTTTTTTTCCATCAAGATAATAGCATTTGATCTCATCTTTCTGATGGTGTCCCAGGAGAAGCAGACTCTTACGGATCCCTCTGTAGTTTTAAAGACACCACAGACGGAGGTGACAAATTTAACAGCCAAGCTGCGGTTTCAAGTTCAGCCAGAGTGCAGTACATTACACTATGAACGCCCAAGGCTGAACTTTTCAACTAATGCAGCATTAAGACACCTCACACTCTCTCTCTCTCTGTCGCTTGCTGTTTTCAAGCCCAGCTGGTGCCGTGAAATCTGATTCCATTTTGGAATACGGATACATCTCCATCCCTTAGCTTTCACCTTTGTGGGACTCGTGCACCTCTGCCGGCAGGTGTGGGCTATTGTGAAAGAGGAAGGGCCCTTGAGTTTACAGTGACCCCTCTGACTACACAAGGCTGCCTTTTTGTTTGTCCACAAAACATCTCGGAGCAATCAAAACCCAAACAGAGCAAGGTTTAGGTCACTCTATTGAATAAGTTAATTAAAGCGGCTCAGTATTTATGATGCATTATTCTAGTTGTAGATGTTCTTCCACATCCCAACTTTAAAACAAATGCAGTAATTCTGCTTTTTGAAATGCTTTGAAGGAGTTGAGAAGGTAGGTGCAAACCCTGACCTTTACCCCTCATTGTCTTTTTTCTATTTTATTCTCACTCGCCTGGCCTGCAAGTGAACCCAAACAGAAAGAAGATAAAAAGTGGGATCTGATTCTGTGGGCTCTCTCTTCTCCCTGCATCACCTCACCAAAGCTCAGCCAGCACTCTTCAGAAAACGCTTGTTTATCAACTTTCATCTGCCAGCAGAAAAAAAGTGATTACAGCAGCAATACTGTTGGTCTGCATCTCTATCTCAGCTATCTCTGTCTCCGCAGACACACAAACCACTTTATTACAGAGGGAAGTGAGCATCCATCTGGCCGCTCCATGTTAGTTTGGAAGCTGGGAAGATGAAAGCTGATTTTCAGGACAAGCAGCCTCCAGCTGTAGACCAGCGTCCATATCCACCACCTCTCGGGTTACAAACACGTGGACATTTTAGAACTCTTAAAATGAAAGAAAAGGACGATCAAAAGTGATCCCTCCTTTGTTTTTATCTGTTGTTTTATTCCACCTCTGTGCAGACAGGGAGACTAATCAGAGCTCCTGCTTCCTGTTTGATCACACGCTGCTCATCCTCACCTAAAAACTCACAAAGCTCATTATTTTGCAGAGAAAATTGGAGGAGCACAAGACAATTAGCCATTCACTTGGGAGGCCTTGCTCGAGAGGTGGGAACAGTTGGGGGATGAATACAAATTGAGGGAACATTCACTACCAGGAGTTTTTAATCAAATCCCATTTTCTGAAACAGCAAAATGTGAAAAAACTGTATGTTTAGGCTTTATTGTTCATTCCAAAACAGAAACAAAAAAGCTTTGTAAACTTTAGGATCAAGTAATACTATTACAGGAGTGGGGCTTACTCTGCTGGGACAATGGAGCAAAGAGGCCTAAATCCAGAGTTAGATTAAACGCCAGGGTGTTCAGTCAGTAACAGTATTACTGCAGGCCCAGATGTACAGCCCTGCTCCTGTAAAGTAGGATTTAGAGACAACTTAGTGTGATTACAGTGATCCCCAAAGCAGAGATGGATGGGGCAAAAGTTGGGCAGTGGGACAGCCTCATCTTCGTCAAAAATATTAAATGGAAACAAAAGAGATGTTCAGCAAGAGGTCAGAAATGAGATTGTGATACACAGATGAGGCATAAGGATGAGTCACCTGAGTTTTAAACTTCAACGTCTGAAAGTGAATTAGAACCAAAAATAGCAGATGCTCGTTTTTACCAAATATAGGGTGGGCTTTTGAAGGAACTCCCCTGAGGGCCATGATGATGTCGGCATCAAATGTGGCACCAGAATACAAACTACAGGGGTGAGCTGCACAACTCAAACACTAAACATTTTTTATAAGTCACAAATGAATCTCATCTGACTTTTTCGACCTATTTAATTGGACTTTTCTTAATCAAAGTTCTCTTTTAATCAATTTCCCTTTCAGAGCCAAGGCATGAAATTCATTCTTTCTATTCTTTAGATGCGGATGCCTCCTCTCCATTGAGAGTACGCGGGGCGACCCTGACCTCTGCTCGTGTTGCTTTACATTCCTGATGCAGTCTCTGGGAGAGGAGGGTGCAATTTGGCCCCAGCTGCTCTTCCTACATGTTTATGGCCCTCCCTTATCCGGCACCTGCTGTCCTCACCATCGGCTGCTTTTCAGGCCCTCACAAATACAAGAGGTCTCCTCTTATCACCCAAAAATGAAACCAAAAAAGGGATGCAGAGGGAAACAGGCAAATGAGTAACGTCTTGTCTATACTCCACCGTTATGGCCTCCGCTGGCAGCATAAGGCACCAATAACCTAAATCTGTAATCCCCCTAAACTAGGCTACACTATAAAAATGAATTTTGGAGGATATTAAATATTGGCCAATAAAGTTATTTATATTTTTTCATGAAGCAAAAAAATAACAACTATGTAAAATAATCAATTTAAACAGTTTTAATAGAATTTAACTAAAGATGTTGTTTAGTCAGCCATTATTCTCATTCTCATTTTGCGATGTGCAGAAGAGAGCAGTAAGGTTAAATACATCAATAATAAAATAATAAATACATCAATAATATGAAACTAACGACTGTTTGTGGTGGAAAATGTTTCTGTGTTGCAGCAAAAATTTAAGTTTGAATGAGCTGTAAATTGTCTTTGAGTGCAAATGCTAAAGCCAATCATGCCAGCAAGCTCAGCTTCTGTTGTCTTCTCTGGACTTGGAAGTCCGGTCTTCCAATGTTCACAGTTCTAAACACAAAAAGAAATCCCCCCTGAAGGTCAAAGGTTGCCTTCAGGGGGCCTAGGTTGTGAACATGCAGCCAGATTGCAGTGATAGTTGACGCTATAAACTATTTATTTGTACTTATGAGAGTTTGTATCTAGTTAGAACTGTTTCACACAGTTCTAGACAGCCTATATTTGTGAACATGCTTCTTCAGCGCTGGAACAAACAGAACTGAGTGAAATAAATGATCTGGGCTGGGACTGCTAGCAGCAGCTAGCACCAAAAAAAATAGAAAATCACACTGATCTTCTAACTTACATTCAGCTTGGGTGTGACGTAATTCCCAGATTGCAGTTCTTTTCCAGTTTATTACTTTCATATTAATGTTTTATGACCTAATGACAAACCTGCTTTTATTTTTTGTTTGTTTCATTTCAACATGGGAAGAAATGCCAGGTGAGCAAATGGTCTTAATAATTAGCTGCAATTTAATTTGGTTGAGTTAAGTACACTTTAAATACTGTAATATGCATAATGTATTTAGGTTTTTTATGTCAGTGTGGAATTACTGGAAAAGTAAACAAAATGTGCTAACTCAGCAGAATTAAAGCTGAGCCAAGCCTTATTTCTTTAAGTGTATTTTTTTGGTTTACAACCAGTTTAGAAGGCAGTTAAAACAGAGGAAACCTGTCTAAAGTGTCAGCATTAACAGCAAAAATATCAGCAGAAAACATCTAATAAAACCCCAAATCGGTTCTGAATCTGGACGCTTTTTAAAACACAGAAGTTCTGTTTATTTACCTGACAGGTTTTCTAAGACACGCAGCGGAAGTTTCTCTGATGGGATGGACAGGAAAGTTACAGAGCACGGTGACATAACGCTCCGCGCATCCTCATCCTCCTCATCCTCATCCTTCATCTCCTTCCTCCATCTTAGGACGCAGGTGCTTTGACAAACCGCGAGGCGCACATGGAGCACATTAAGCGGTCATGTAAGCAAAGCAAGAAGGTAGGAGGAGGAGGAGGGGATGGAAATTAAAAATAAAAGATCCCAATCTGTACCGAGCCGCTGAATCGCTTCGAGAAATGCGCTGCAATGAGGCTGCGCTTATTTCTGAGGACTTTTTTATTTTCTCTTTGAATCTGCGCACTATGAAAGGCGGCTGACATTTGAAGAGAGCATCTCTTTTTTTGCTGCAGAGGATCAAATGGCCAACCCCTCCCTCCATCCTTCCATCCACCCCTCCGTCTGCCCGTGCATGTTTACGCTCAGCATCCTAACATCTCCTATAATCGGACACGTCTTACTGCAAACAGCGGAGAGGTCAGTCGGTCGGTGGAGAAAAGAGGGCGATCTATTCCCGGAGATGCGGAAGGTGAAACTAGAGGACGGGGCGCACTTCAGCTGCGACCCGGTCCGATAAGTTGGCGTTCAGTGGGACATAAAAATGGTCCGTTTTCTTGCACAGAGAGAGGATGCTTCAACTGACAAACTGTGTAAAATAAACACGCAGCATCACCGAGCATCTGGAAAAGCAGCGCCATGCTTCCTCTGCTTATTAAACATTTGAAGCTTAAATCTATTCCCAGTTAAACGGAGCACGTCAAACGCACACTTAAACATAAAAAAGATCAAGTTTGTTTTGCTATAAGTTTTCATTTCTGGACCAGAAATGTAAAAAAAAAAACAACAACAATCAATCAAACAAACATCAACCATGAGAAGAATCAGCGTTCAGAAAAAACATGATGCGGACAAACATCAAAGTTATGTAAAAAGAGCCGTTTTACATCTAATCATTAAACATATTCACATTTATTTCTGGTTACCTGTATCCAATTAGATCTGATGTTTTTCGGTCCTTGCTGCTCTCTGAGAGTTACGGTGCTACTCAAGTTGTTCGCTTTAAAAGATATCCCAAGTAAAGATTTAAAAAACATCTATCCCGTTTCCAAAGATCTCAGGAATCAGAGGGGAGCAGGCGGAGGGTCGCAGCGGCCTCTCCTCACGCAGCGCATCGGCGCATGGCTCCGCATCCACGCGTTAAGATGTTTGTAAGCAAAAACATGGCTTCATTTGCCTTTGTCAGCGAGGAGGAAGGAAAAAAACGTAATATTGACTTACCTTTCCCTCATGAGCCATTGTACAACCCCCCACCTCCCTCCCTCCATCCCGGCCCCTCTCCACCCCTCCGAAACCCCCTGCAACTCCTCCCTCCGCCCTTTGCCATGACATCACGGAAGCTGTAGTAAAACCTCCAGCATCACATGGGCAGGGCTCAGGACCCCCTCCCCTTTTACTACACACACTCACCCCTTTCTCCTTCACTCTCTCTCTGACTTCAAACCAAATTTCCACCCTACATCATTTCCCAAATATGAAAATAAGTTCCCCCCTCCGCCTGCTCCTAACCATTTCAAACAGCATCCTGCTATCACACCATTCACTCCAGACTGAGCTCAGATTTTATACATATCAAGTTCTGCAAATGAAGGGCCAGATTTATCTATTGTTACCTTTGGTTTTGGTTTCTTTTTATGTAAAAAGGTATGCAGAAAAACTGTTAGAATTTAACCAATTAAACAGTGGTAATAATTTGTACATTCTTTACTAGAAATCTGTAGCAGAAATGTAAGTTTGACAGCCAAGACACAGTTACATAAACTAGTAAAATTCCAACTATTTCTTAAAAATTACTTTTCAACATAATTAGATTAATCCTAACAAAGTATTAAGATCATTTTGCGCATGTGGTTTGTCCTCTATGTTTGGGATTAAAGCATGCAACAGAACTGAAAAGTAATAAACTTTTAAAATGTATTCTAACAAGGTGACATACAAACCTTTTTCCTGACAACCACAGCTAACATGTGCCCTTCATTGGCAATGACCGCCTCAGGGTTAAAAAGCTGCAGCCTGTGAGCAAATTTGACTTTAGCATTAGTGCTGCTACGAAATTAGTTAAAGCTGGATACAAACTTCAATATTTGCACCATAAAAGAAACTTTCTCCACCATAAGACTTATAAGTTCTTAACTTTTACAAAGTTGACATATTTTATATATGCAACTGATAAAAATATTGGCCTTAGCATTCTCTGAAGGGCAATGCACACGACGAATTAGAAAAACATCTCACTGAGCTGATTTTATCACACTAAAGTATCTAATGTTAGAAATGAACTGTCATTGAATAATACATTTAAGAACTAATATCCTTGATGAAAATGTAACTGTTTATTTTGGTAAATGCTAACTACCTTCTAAAAATCATTAACTTGACATTTCAAACAGAGTCCTGCCAAAAGAATTCGCAGCTGCAGATTTGACACATTTAAACACATTTTATTGGAATGTATGTACCTGACTTTTGTAAAGTGCCTTGAGACGACGTGTTGTGAATTGGCGCTATATAAATAAACTGAATTGAATTGAATTAAAGTTCGGCAAAAGCAGGGTTGGCCTTAGATAAATGCAAACTTTGCAGCAGCTTAGGGCCCCCTGCTGGCCAGGGACCACCAATAAAACTGAATTTACACAGAACAGGTTGACAGATGCATCAGTTTTACACACACTGAGGAAGACTTTCCTAGTTTTAAATTTCATGTCTGACACTTTCTTCCAAGTGATGTCTGAAACACATTTTGCCATATAGACAATTTAATTAACTGTTGGCTCATTAGTTATTATGAAACAAGCAGCTGTTGGTGGGCCCACCACCTGCAGGGGGAACCGTGAGGGACCGGTGCAAAGAGGATTGGGTGGCGGATGAAGGTGGAGACCTCAGCGGCCCAATGCCCGGATGCTTGAATGGAGCGGGAGATCGACAGACGGATCGGTGCGGCTGCCGCAGTAATGGGGGCGCTGTGCCGGTCCGTTGTGGTGAAGAGAGAGCTGAGCCGAAAAGCGAAGCTCTCGATTTACCAGTCGGTCTACGTTCCTACCCTCACCTATGGCCATGAACTTTGGGTCATGGACCGAAAGAACGAGATCCGGATACAAGAGGCTGAAATGAGCTTCCTCCGTAGGGTGGCCGGGCACTCCCTTAGAGATAGGGTGAGGAGCTCGGCCATCCGGGAGGGGCTCGGAGTAGAGCCGCTGCTCCTCCAAATAGAGAGGAGCCAGTTGAGGTGGCTCGGGCATCTATACCGGATGCCTCCTCTACGCCTTCCTCGGGAGGTGTTCCAGGCACGTCCCACCGGGAGGAGGCCAAGGGGACGGCCCAGGACACGCTGGAGGGACTATGTCTCTCGGCTGGCCTGGGAACGCCTTGGGCTCCCCCCGGAGGAGCTGGAGGAGGTGTCTGGGGAGAGGGACGTCTGGGTGTCTCTGCTTAGTCTGCTGCCCCCGCGACCCGGTTCCGGATAAGCGGAAGACGACGAGTACGAGTACGAGGTTGACAGATGCATCAGTTTTACACACACTGAGGAAGACTTTCCTAGTTTTAAATTCCATGTCTAACACTTTCTTCCAAGTGATGTCTGAAACACATTTTGCCATATAGACAATTTAATTAACTGTTGGCTCATTAGTTATTATGAAACAAGCAGCTGTTGAATTTAGAAAGCAAAATCATGGGCAAAATAAAAAGCAGGTCAGGGGCATTATGGCTGATGAGAATACACATGAATTTCTGATTAGGGCCTCATATATTCTTGGATCAGCTCTGATAAATGTTTTTTCCAGAGTTTAAACCCAACATTGTCGTGTTCTACTCATCCTTTGTGGGAGTACTATCCAGTAATTCTTTCAGAAGGGACTTGTTTTCCTTGGACCAAAAATTTATGTGGTAGTTGTGTGGAGAGTTTGTATTTGACAGCATCTGATAACTCCTCTGAATTGAAAGTGAGGGGTTTAACGACATATGCAAACAGGCAGGTCTCTGAAGGAACTGTGCTGGAAGTTATTTATGCACTGCGGAAAGAGAGGATATCAGTTGGAATTATCAGACTAGGAAAGGAGCTAAAAAACTGATCAGAGTGGGAAACTGATTCTTTGATTATTTTTGTACACAACAAACAGCAAATCTTGATGGTGCAACTTGGACTCATCCCCAAAATGTTGCTCACACCGCGGTTTTGAGACCATTAGTGGAAATGACAACCATTCATTACAAGCCATTTGAGAATAGTCACCACAAATGCCATCCTTTATCTGCTGTCTCCACGCCGCGCACGCAGGGAATATTCAAAAAGCCCAACCTTCAGCTTTCTGAAATTCTATTAAATTCTTATCTCTTTGCAGCAGGCTCTTTTTGTGCAATCCTATTGTTATGCATTGGAGCTGAAATCAATCACCGGGCCGTGCACGCCGCCATCAGTATGATTTCAGACTGTGGCTGCAGAGAGAGGAAGAAAGGATTCCCAACTGCAGCAACAACAGCATCGGCAATCAAATAAACGAAGGAGGGGGGAATCGAGGAAACAAATCCCTGATCTAAAATAATGTAGGAAGTTTGATCCCAGACAGGTTATTTTGTAAAGCTTGTAAAAATCACAGGAGAGATAGGACACAAATCTGTGGAATAAACTCCAACTGATGCTGCTCTAGCCGTTTGAGGAGACTTCAGGACTGTGGACAGCTCCAACATGCCCGGCTGAGGTGAGCGTCTGATTTCAGAACTCCGGAGAGCTCCAGAGCTCCGCACAATAACTTCTGAAAGTCATTGTTGACGAAACAAAGAGCTTTGTCTGAGGGCCGCTCTAACCATCTGAGGAAAATCACGTTTAATGCCCTCCCCTCCAAAAAGGAAGAAGGAAACCCTCAGTTTGAAAGTAGTTTTAGTTCACCTAAAATTCATTGCCTGGATCTACTTTCTCCCTCTAATCAGCCTGCTGAAAGCATCTTTGGAAAGATAAGGGACTTCAAATGAAATTAATTATTGCCTCATTATGAACTAAAGAACAGAAAACTTTTATGAGCCTGACTCTTTAACATTTATGCTTATCTTTCTCCAATTTTAGGGAGAAAACTCTTAAACTTTTCCAGTTAAACCTTTTCCTTCACCATGAAGGGTTTGTTAGCCCCAAAACTGACTAAACTCATAATAAATGTTTTATTTGGACTTTCTTTGAAACTAACTTTAATAATCAACCCCTATATCGTCTTTATTTTAGATACTTTTTTAAATTCATTTTTATTATTTCAGACAAGATTAGATTTATTTTCTGGATGATAAAAACCCTGAAACTGTCTTTAGCACTAGTTTAAACTGAACGTGTTTGTCCTTCCTATAATTTGAAACAAACAAAACGAAAGTTTTTATAGGCCTCATAGTTTACAAATATATGTTTAGTCCTATGCTTCTAACAATTTTAGACAAATGTTTTCACCTGTTCTTCTGGAATAAAAAGAATGTCCACTACACCTTTATTCTAAGGTTTACTAAAAGGTTATCAAAAAACTAAAAAGCTTTTCCAATCAAGTCAACTAAGCGACAACAACCTCAGCTTGCATCCTGAGCTAAAAGAGGAACAGAATCCCCAGGATAAGTTGGAGTTGTTCTGAAGGGATCAGAGCCAAACTGGAATAATTAAATACAGTTTTCTTTTGAGGTATCAGGCTGCAGCCGCTCCATCAGCTGGGGAAACTTTCTCTCTGTTGTTCAGAAGTATGTCTGTGGATGCAGATGGCACCAAGGCCTCCAGCTCTTATGGTTATATTGTGTGGAGCTGAGCAGCCAGCATAAATATTACATGGGGGCAGCAGCTGACTGGGCGCTAAGGTTGGGACCGGGGGAGGCCCCTATAGTCCCTCGACAGATGGAGCAAGACGACAGAGTAACACAACAAAAAAGTTTTTAATAAGCCCGCTGCCTGGCATTGTCCCTACGGTACCGGGGCCACACGGTCCCCTAGGGGACCAACTGTCCTTTGTCTGGACTGCTTTTTCTTTCTCACAGACTTAGAGTTCAGTTTTTACTTTAGTGTAAAAGCTGGAGTTTATTGGACTCGCTGTAGGGAAGTTTTAAAGTGATTAGACGGATATAAGCGTCTTTTAATCCTGCAGTAACGGTTCAATCATGTCAAACAGACTTTTCTTTGGACCTGCGGTCGAATAAACTTCAAATATATGCTGTGCAGAGATTATCATTATGTGCTGAAGACAAACACATTATGATGATGAAGAGAAATTTGCACTAAAACGCGCCTGAGACGCAGATGCCGGAGCACAAAGTTAATCTCTAAAAGTTGCGCACAATACGCGACAAATGAGAGCTACGAACCCAGAAAAGAGCGGCACAGCTTCATGTTTGCGCTCTTCCTCCTCCTCTGCGTCTCTTCAGTCCCTTTCAGTCCCGCAACCACCGCCGAGTCCCGCAGACTAGTTTAACTTCTGAGCAACAAAGTTCGGAGAACTTTACTTCAACTCTAAGTCAACCCCCCGCTCCCCCACCCCCCGGAGTTCAGCAGGTCCACGGGGGGCGTGGTCAGGCACCTGACTGACACTCAGGGCCAGCCAATAGGAAGAGGGGCTGGAGCCAATCCAGAGCTCCCAGTGTCAGCTTTCAACAACAATAACTGTGAGCAGCAACAAAGAGCATCTGCTGCGGCCAGAACTTGTCCCACTCACTATTAGTTGTAAGCTGCCCTAAAGCCTGAACGATGTCTGCCACCTTCATCTTAATGGTTTATTCTCCACCTCTGATAGGACAAAACCTCCAAGAGTCTAAACATTAGAACACCTCATCATATGTCAGTTGTTTCACTGTGATGACTGGTGGATCGGTGTAAGTTCATGTGTGAACACAAAGAGCAGATGTACGGCCAATTCCGGCAACTTACAGGAACATTTTCACTGCAAGTGCTGGCCTATTCACAGTATCTGTGTCTGGGACGGACAGACAGGTCCTCCCTCCCCATAGCAGATGGTCTGCCAGATAATGAGCTCTCCCATTGCTTGTTCCCATTATCCCACCCCCTCCCCCCAGTCCTCCACCCCCCAGAATACTCATTTTCCAAGATGGAATAAAGGGGGTTAAAGCAACCTCAACACACTCATAGAAATTACAGCTTTAGCTGTTTGTTCTTGTTGGCTTTGCATCACCAAACATCTCGGTCTGCTATCAGCGAATCCTTTATTTTAATATTGTCTTACAAAACAAGTGGAAGCTCCTTCAAATTAAACTCAACGCAAATAATCTGTACAAAAAAATCAGACAAAGGCTTTGTCTATTATGTAAAAAAACCCCACCTGGAACAACAGAGAAAAAAATTGTAAAATAAGGACTGTATATATGATTTATTAACTGCGAATTACTTTTAAAAGCTTAGTTTGTATGTAAAACCTTCTTTTCAGAGTAACATTAGCTAACTGATAGTTTTAAAACAAATAATCTAAAATAAAAATACAGCAGGTGGCGCAGTCAGTAGCACTGTTGCTTTGCAACAAGAAGGTCCTGGGTTTGATTCCCGGTCGGGGGTCTTTCTGCATGGAGTTTGCATGTTCTCCCCGTGCATGCGTGGGTTCTCACCGGGTACTCCGTCTTCCTCCCACAGTCCAAAGACATGCCTGTTAGGTTAACTGGTCACTCTAAATTGCCCTTAGGTGTATGAACAACTGTGTACATGGTTGTTTGTGCGTTGCCCTGTGATGGACTGGCGACCTGTCCAGGGTGTACCCCGCCTCCCGCCCATAGACTGCTGGAGATAGGCACCAGCTCCCCCGCGACCCACTATGGAATAAGCGGTAGAAAATGACTGACTGATTAACTAAGGAACTAAAATGTGTCTACTTAAGACTGAATATTTTCTGCTTCGAAAGTTACAAAAACTGAACCACTTATAGATTCCTGAAAAGCAGAAAGTTGTCATTTGGGTGAATTAGGCTCCTCAGCCTCCAGGTAGAAAACTAAACTCTGGTTTATTACTAAACTTTTAAACCACTCAAAATGTGTTCATTCCTTGAGTTTGCAGCGTTTTATGTTTATATGACTATAAATGATTTATTTGTCAGATTTTAGTCTTTTTACCAAACAACAACAAAAAACAAGATTCCTCTGAAAATAGATACTGTGCCCAGGGTGAATGAAATCCAGTCAAGGTTCAAAGAACTACTGATGAGGAACACTTTGGATCTGGCTGCTTGGAGCCAAAATATAAAGAAAGGTGTTGGATCAAGACTTTTGCACAGAGCTGTATGTGATTCAAGGCTTAAAACCTTCCAGATATTATGTTTAATTAACTTAAGCTCATTTTGTCCTCTTATTAACCTAAAGGATGGTGTCATGAAGCTGAAGAAAGAAAGATAAAACCAAAACAAGGCCCAGTTACATCCATGGTCTCATTTGCTTTTAATTTAGCTCCATGTACTGTTGCATTCTGTAGAACCTGAGTCTGCGTCATTAAACCAGATCCAAATTCACAATGCTTGATATATTCTGCAGAGTGCGTGAAATTGATCACCCGCGAAGCAGCCGTAAAACTAGAGTTCACTGCCTGACCTGATAGCTTTCAGGCATCACCTCATATTGTCAAATTGCAACCACAAACGTCTGTCTAATTATTGGGATTTTATGTAATAGACCAACAGAAGTAAAAAAAAGATTTTCCATTTTTTACCAATAAAAACACATTTGTACTCAACCCCTTTTACTGTGAAGCCCCTAAATAACATCCAATTGACTGGCTGCAATCAGAAGTCACCTAATACAGCAGTGTAATTCCAGCTTTTCTACAAAGGTCTCAGAGGTTTGTTAGAGAACATTCAAGACCAAAAATCTTAAAGAACAAAGAGCATAGCAGACACAACAGAGATGACGATATGAAGAAAGGGATGGCAGCATCATGCTGTGGGGATGTCTTCTACAGGAGGGAAAATGAAGCAGCTGATCATAGCTAATGGGAAGATGGTTGGAGCTAATCATGCAATAAAATCTGTTAGATACAGGATACTTGAGCCTGTAGCGGATGTTGACCTTTCAACAGGGAGAACAACCTTAAACATAGCTACAATGAAATGGTTTTAATTAAAGCATAATAATTTGTTAGAATGGCTCAGTCAAAGTCCAGACCGAAATCCAATTGGGAATCTGGGACACGTCTTGAAAACTAATGTTCACAGACACTCTTCAACCAGTGTGACTCAGCTTGAGGTATTCTGTAAACCAAATACAGCAGTGCCTGGGAGTCAAGTGAACATCACACTTTAAGGTTTTTTTTATTTTCCTAATATTTTGAAAGCCAAATATAATTTTCCCTCCACTTTACAGTTATAGTCAACTTTGTGTTGGTCTGTCTTTTTTTCCACTATATTCAAGCTTAAACTTTAATTAGGCTTGAACTCTTCAAACACTGAATCTGTGAGATCATTACAGCCATGGACACGTAAGAAAGGCATCAAATATGTTTCCTATGAAGCAGAAGACGACTGTGTGAGCACATGTTTGCAGGTGGACAGGAACAGACGTCCGATAAATTGAGCTAAGTTCTTGAGAATGAAGACAACAAAAGGTATTGGCCTGTTGCTCACAGAACATTAACCTAAATAGCATTGACAATATCTGCAAATATCTGCAATATCTGCTCAAATGTACTTGGCTCTTTCACTAACATTTTCCCAAAGCTCAGAACATGTTTCTCCATCTGCATCTCTGTACTGAGACAATGTTCAGATAAACACTGCCTTATTGAAATAAATTTAGAAATACAGTCTATTCAAAAACTGCTCCCATTGCCAGATAATATGAGTGACAAAGTAATAATTTTGACAAAGTTCCTTTCAGAGAAGTAAAGTTCCAACTCCAACATCCACCACACTACATCAACTTTCTGTCTGCGGCTGTGGTTGGTTAGGTTTAAAAACTGCAAAGACAGAGACTGAAAGAGATTTTATTTTGGCTTCAGCCACCACCGTCCTCAGACACACTGAACAACAACCCTTCAGTTGGTTGATGCCAAGAGGTCCTAACAAAGCGCCTCAGTGTGGCACATCAGGGGTGAGAAAACAACATATGGGCATGTTAATGAAGGATGGCGTCTTTACCCAAGGATTTAAGCCTGGACTCTCACTGCTGAACAGAAGACAAGCAGACTCAACTCAAGTCCACTGAACCCAAAAATCTCTGAAGCACAAAATATCACAGTATTTGACTTGAGAAAAACAGCTAGAAACCCCTTGACTGACTATTCTGGTTTCATAATGTAAACTATAGAAATAAAAGGAAAAATTGAGCTTATTAAAAAATAAACTTTTTTTAAACCACCAACCACCTGACATTCAAACAAAACTATACTTTATGTCTTTCTTTATAATGATTTATGATAGATAAAACAAAAATAAAGCAAATTAAATTAAATTAAAAGGGGCACAATGTGTTCCTCCTCAAATTGAGGAACTGTAAGTTCTTCAACTAAACTCAAATAATAAATGAATAATACATTATTTTAATGTGTATGCAATTCTATCCTTTTCTGAACAAAAAAATCCATAACATTATAATTCATTAATTGATTTGCCTGAGAAAACATGTATTTTTTCTTAGTTTTTATAGCAGAAAATTAATAAAACAAATCCAAGCTTTACATTTCAGCTTGTAGTTGTCCTGACAGAAACAATCCAGCTAATTCATATACCGCAGACCTGATGTGCACCCTCTGCTGTAATATCACAGATGCTGCTAAATTAATCTAAATTAAAAGTCATTGATCATTTAAAATCCTCATAATACAAAAAACAACCAACAAAATAAATTTGTGGAATTCACTTATTTATCAAGCTATGCACCTCGATTTCCCTTTTCCCCTGAGATTATGGTCATAGTAAATGAACCCCTTTGTTGTTATTTTCAGATGGTTCTTTTGACCCTTTTTACCATCTGTTATAATAACAACCTAAACCGGTAGGAGAAGGTTATATCCATGGGAAGATGAGTGAGCTTTCTAAGCCCAAATATTGCCAGGAATTACACCCAAAACCAATCAGATTTTTTTAAAAGTATCTTTTAAGGAGAAAGGAGGGATGTGCACTCTAAAATGAGGAACAGAAAGTGTGTGCACATTTATGCTGTTGGGGAAAATGCTGATGCAATAAAAGAGATTAAAAAAAAGAGTGCTGACAAGAAGGAGGATTCCTATCCTCATGCAGAGATCATGGTTTATAGTGTCTGCAACGCCTTCTGGGGAACTGGCAAAATAAAAGGAGCAAGGCCTAAAACAGCTATCCCCAGCAGATCAACACTATCTGAAAATATTCTGTGCAAATGTCCTGATGCATGAGAGAGGTAAATCATGCTTCTGATGACCCAAGGATTTTAATAACTACAAGTTTAAAGAAGCAAAGTCCAAAGGGAAACCCAGGACCACCAGTGGATTAGTACCAATTTAGATATAGCTCAGTTAGGAATATTTTAAGATGGCCAGCTGAAAATATGAACTACCTCAGTGTTTATAAGAATGTGACCAACAGGGCCTTTATGCCAGATAAACAGCAAGCGTTGCCATGTTTCAAGGTTGCTGTGTCACAGTGTGCTCAGCACAGACATGATCTTACCTTTGTGGCTGGGTGTGAACCAGAGCAGGTGCTGGTCACTTCGCTCCTCCCACACAAAAGACAAGTAAAAGGGAACAAAATAGAAAATACGTGAATACAAAATGGAGGAATTAACAGTTATTTTTAACATGTCCTGTCGTTCAGGACTACCATATGGAGCAGATGGTTGCCTACATGTGCCAGGGCAGTGTTGCTCTACAAAAAGGAAACAAGACAGTATCCTAATTGCATGATTAACTTTATTAATTACACATTCAGTCAGTGATCAAAGTACGAAAGTCACATTGATGGTATATTAGTGGAGGTATGAATTGGCAAAGAGTTGCATTGACCTGGACCCAGACAGCAGAAATACCAGGGAAAACTTAATTGATAAAAAAAAAAGTTTGATTATAGTTTTCTTCCAAAAATGTTTTTTTCTGGACAATACTAAATAAAAATGATGAATTTAAATGACGAATTTAAACTTTACAACAGTGAGACTTAGTCTAAAGTTGTTTCAAATAAAAAGGTAAATCTGTATCTGTTTTGCAAAATTAAATTCTAGGATGTCTGTAACTCATGCTTCATCCTAAACTTACAGAGAATTTAGTGACTTTAAACATAATAAGATTTAGACTGAATTGTGACTAAACTAAATCTAATTTCATTCAAAATAAAAATGTGATGCCAAAATCAACACTGTTACATATACATGTATTTACACTCTGTGATAGAGAGCTGCTCATGTGGCACATGTGTTGTTTCATGCATGTTTTTATAAGTTGGCGCATAGATTAGGGGGGAGCTTAATACATCAGCAATCAGCTGCAATGATATTTAAATCTCAGCAATAGCAAAAACCTGGATTGGTTGAAGCTTACTTAAAATGTATCTAAATTCAACAGATTCTCTAACAACGGGCCCATCTAACTGACATCCTGTTATTTAAGACTGGCAGGTTTACACACACACCTCCCCATTTTCATCTCCTGCCCTCTCCATAATACAAAGAGATGAGTAATAGAGGGACACAAATCTGGAATGAATTCATTGCTGATTAAAGTAACTTTTGGAGTGTATGAACAAGGAAGATGTCACTGCTAAGGAGCACTGCTGGGTCTACACACACACAGATATATGAAGTGGAGGCAAATGAACAGCAATAAATGTTTAACACACACACACACACACACACACACACATACACACACACACACACACACACAGCCCCCCATTGGAACTTTTTTTCTGCATAACAAGCAGCTGAAGTGAGCCTCCAGCTGTCTGGGAGAGGGTAAGGACAAATAAAGTTTAAACAATTGCCCGCATGGATCAAAAAGAGGGAAGCACGACCTTGTTGATAAAATGCCCCGAGTGGCATAATCTATCTTCATCTTCATCGTTTTTAATTAAGAATCATTATCTGACATCTGGATTATTATTTGTGTTTGAAGTGACAAAGAGAAAAGAGGGCCCTTTATGAGGTACTTTTTCCCTTGTTTTATTGGAGCTCTAGACAGGTAAGCTGGGGGTTTATTCACATTTGGACATTTGGCAGCAGAGTCCTGCTCCCGGCCTGATGATAACAATCAGGATCATAACACGATGACTTTATTGTTCCCCTCACCCTCCCTCTCCATCTTGTCCACTTTCACACCCCGACCTCACTCGCTCTTTCTCTCTAACATCCATGGCAACATGATCGTACCCGTATCTGTCAACTCCCATTAGACGCGGATAAGGGCATCATCCACAAGCCGACATGGAGAGATTTGTCGAGAAGCTCTTTAAACTTTTGTCTGATATACAGTACTGCACAAAAGTCTGGATCCAGTCCTGACTGCTTTATACTTCCCCTCCAAGCAGAGAACATATCTTTTGATGATTTTCTTTAGTTTGGCTGACCATTTAGTTTCAGTCTAGTACCTGACCATTTTCAGAAGCAGTTTATTTGTTTGTATAGGAAGCAACTTAACACTTACATAGAAATCATTCAACCTTTTAAAGGCATTATACTGTATCTATGCAAGTCTACATAGACCCAACAGCAAGGACTCTATTTAAAATTTTGCTTCTCATTTATTTTATTGTCAAACAAAACTAAGAAAAAATGTGTTTAATGGCATTTATAGAATTCTTTCTAGTTTACTGTTTCCATCTACGTAACTATTCCAATGTGCATCATAAAACATTCATGACCGTAATGTATCAGTGATGTGACTGAACCATCAGCAGACCTGCTCATGACTCTTTCTCCTCTAACAACAACTTCTCTCTGCCTTAAAAACAGGTTTGAAATCCACCAGACACCTGAAGATAAAAGCTGTGAGATAAATGTCCAGGTGTCCTTCAGTTGGTACTATTGCTGGGCCAGTCTCCGAGTGTCCTTGGCATAGAAAGCTATTTTATGGGAAACTAAATGCTGTTTGTATGAAAAATCAAAGCTGACCATCATAACATCCTGATATTTAGACTTAACGGGTGATTTTCTCTGGTGACACAGCTGCTCCCTGGTGTCTCCTGACTGATTCCTGACCCATTCCTGGCTGGGACAGACCTCCTAAGTGCAGCAGGCTGCTGCACACAAATGAGAAATTATAATTTTTTTATTGAGCACACTTGTTTGATTAGCATGTTCGAAATCTTTTTGGCTCATTTGGACAAACCAAGCCAACATGCATGGTGTCTTTTGGAAAACGCTTTGTTTCCATAGAGCTCGGCAACACAGTAATTTGGAATATATCACAAAAAAAAATAAAAAATCATCCCAAGATGTCACTGCCCATATATGTTAGGGGTGAGTGTTTTACACATCCAGCTCACAATGCAATAATAATAAACAAATAAACATGACAAGGAAAAAATGTTTTAAATACTAATCTTAGAATCATGTTTATTTTAATGTTATTTTTCATTCATATTTGTTTACTTGTTAAAAAAATTCATTGGGCAACACCTTAGGGAATATGATTCTCAGAGCCTCTGGCTCTTCATTATGGTTTACATTTCTCCTTCCTCTTCTTCTTTGAAGGAGTTGTGATTTTTTTTTTTACAAGCGCAATCAAACTCGCTTATAGTGAAAGGAAAAGGCCAGAAGACAGACAAAGTTAGGTCTGGGTGCCAGTTTCAATGACCATCACCTCTGGAGACTCCTCCCCCTGCTCAACCAACCCCATCCACTGTTTGGTCCTCCCTTGTACAGGCGGGGGTGACATGGGGAACAGGGTCACCCATGCCAAAAGGCATCACATCGTTTGGTTCCTCTGCATCGTCTGCCTCTCTGTCTGTCTGCTGTACCTCGCTGTCACTTGCCCTGTCAGTTATCCTGATCCTGACAAACTCTGGGCTTTTTTTTCCTTTTTAACCTAATGTGGGTATCCTCGTGAGAGCTGAAAAGCCTGCAGCCATGAGACAGCTTCTAGGGGGATGTAAATATGCCCACACCCTCCTCATCCACCCCTCAGTCCAGACTAACATCCCAGCAGTTACGCCTCCCTGCAGAGGTCCCCTTCCTGACCCTATGTCATCCTGCAAAGTCACTGAGTCAGATCCTTTAAGGCCACCCCTCTGCCAATCTCTTCACTTCAACTTCTCTGTCAAGACTTTTAACAAATTCTGTACCCTGGTTCCCCTCCCTCCTTTCCTTTCTCTTCTCCTGCTCTCAGTAGTCTCTATCTTTTAGCTCCTCACCCTCTCCGCCGCAGCACCAGGCCGGGCAAATATACACCCCGAGCAGCGGTAAATACAGGCAGCACTTCACAAACAAGGCCTGATTACAATGACAAAGGCTGCCACACTTTAGGGAGGAGCTTGGAGCAATTTGGAGGCTGCGGGGGCCATTGAGCGAGTGGCATACTTAATGGGCTTTGTGCACCAGAAGAAAAGGGTCTGAGCTTCTGGGCCCAGCTGTCATCGCAGAAAATATCAGACTGACACAGCACCCGACGCTCTTTGGCTTGCTCTCTTTTCTTCTTTCAGCCCCCCTCTTTTTCTCCATCTTCTCGTCTCTTTGCACTTTTTTTTCTCTAGTTAGTGTACACGTAAAACCGAAAGCTGTAGAAGAAAAAAAAAGCTAAATGAGAACTCCCTCTCTTGATCTTGCCCACAAGCAAGCAAGCAAACATGCTCTGTTCCTCACACACACACACACACACGCACACACACACACACAAATCAAATGCGCAGTAGGCTGACTCTGCAGCAATTATTCAAACCCTAAACCCAGAGGGATAAATGACATTATTACATTTCACTACTTAATTACGTATGTGGATAGTTACTAAGCGTTAGCCATCATGCATGCATAATGCAGTAAGATATAGTTTTTTGATTCATAAAGCACCCTTTCATAACTAAATATATGGCAGCATAAAAACAAATTAACACATGTGATGGGTTTAAAAAAGTGCATATATATGATTGCAGATTCTCACAAAGAGTAAAAAAGAAACATTCAGTGGATTCCAGCAGTGCCAAATAGGAGTTTATTTTCTGGAAATAATTTTGCTCCAGTGATAATGGGCTTGGCTCAAAAACAAAGACTTTCAGAGATCCTCTGAAGCAGCTCTCTTGGTTCCGCTTTCTGAATCCTCGTACGCAGAGAAGCCCTCACACTCCAGATCCGACTGTATTACACCAGCTCTGTGACTTATGGCACTGTAACCCCGAGCATAATATACACACCCACGCACATGCATGGAGAAAAAAAGTAAAAAAGCTTGCAAGCCAGCAAGTACACACTGGAGGCGAACAGGCATAAATACATGTGTGCACGGTTGCACGGTACTGCATTATTGAAACACAGCACAAAGCCAGAGTTGGATGTTGTTTCACCTAATCTCTTTGATACCACTGTGGTGCTGCTAAGCTCCAGAAAATCAGCTTAGCAGATGTCCTAAAGTGTAGGTGGCTTGTTTCATAAGGCAAGAGAGGATGCACGAAGAAGAGGGGAACGAAAGGAGCGTGGGGGCAGGGCAAAAGATTTGGAACTGGTCCCTGAGTTCAACTCAATCCCCTTTTTACTTCTGTCTGCCAGGCACAGTTGTTATAGCGAACTAAAAGATGTTTTTTTCCCTCACTATTCACCCACCATCTTGAACGTCCCCTGCGGCCCCTCACTTCAGAGTGTTCCCTCTAATGTGTGAGTGTGTGTGTGTTGTTTTTATTCAGCCAAATAAATTGTCTTATTGCTGATAATGATGGTGATAATGACTGTAATGAGGACTATTTTTTGTTGGGTTTTTTTGCACATGCTGCTTTCACTTCAAGCTCCATCCTGTCCCTTAGATGTCAGCTGATTACATTCACAATCTATAAAAGCTGTCGCCTGCACACTCATGTAGTCGCATGCATTATCACCACAAGTGAGACATCTGTATGCAAATGCTATTATGTGATGGTGAGGGGGCTCGACGTGGGCCGGCTGTGAGTGATGTTATGATAGTGAAGGAGGGACTGAAGGAGGTTGGCCTAAAAAGGGGCGTGCGTGTCAACAGCATATCTGTATGGTATCCTTTAGGGTTCAACTTAATTATTTATTCCTCCTCCAGTTTCAGCACCGAAGGTAGCGTTGGCTTGTTGGTTAGTAGTCTAGCAGAATCACACGTAAACACTAGTGATCAGACTTATGACTCTTTGAAGGGAACCAAATCTCCAGGATCGGTTCTCTTCAAAGAGCCCATGAAAACTGCCATTGAAATGATCAATTTTTTTTTAAATAAACGTATTTCGAAGAACAAGTCCACAGTATGTTCATGCACAACAAAAGTATTTCTTTATGAACATATTTCATAAAATTAAGTATAAAATAACTAAAAATAAATATAAATCTTTACTACAAGTGTTGTGTGCATCAATAGCAGTTTGTGCTATTTGGTAAACAGCAAAAAAAGAGCAAAACGTAACAAAAAAAAAAGAGAAAAAGTGTTTAAATTGCTTTGGCAGAAACAAAAATCACCTTCAATTAAATCTAACAATTAAGGCAACACAGTAATGGTAAACAACACTTAACTGTAAACATTAAGCAAATAAAGTGTGCAAACATCCAAATAATATAGTCCTGAAAGAAAAAGTTTGTTGCTTTAAGGTTTCTCCTGTTTCACCTTCTCATCATCTGGCTAATTTGCGTTGAGAAAGATGAGATTCGTCCTCCTCCTTCACTCTCCTGCTGCATGCAGCCGGCATCAGCATCGCAGCCAGGTCGCACACAGGACCACACACGTGTCTGCCGCCATGACACGTGACCAAATCAAACAGCGAGCAATGAACATGCAATAGGTACGCTCATACCACCGCTCCTTCTGTTTCATATTTAGTCGCCCAAGTAATAAACATATAATTTAAAATTCAATTAAATTGAAAAAAAACCTTTGAGTGCAGTGCATGCAGAGCATTATAAGCAAGTAGTAAAGTAGTAAAAAACTTAGAACAGCTCTCCCTGACTGGAGTCCTATCGTTCAAAGTAAAGAGCCGTTCAAAAGAATCAGATCGTTCATGAACGTCACATCACTAGTGAACACCAGATTAACAAAACCTTAAATCTTCTGTGATACTTTCATGTTGACATGAAAAATGTCAATGAATTTAGTTTTTTGGGTGCAGTGAATGTATAAGAGCCCAGTTCTTTCCTTTAACTGTGTGGTGTGTATGAGCATATTAGTGTAGTGCAATTGCATTGTTCAATAATAATGGTGTCTTTAGGTATTTTACTGGCTGGGAAGAATATTACATACATTCTAATTATGTCAATATTCGACCCATTTTACTAAATGCCACATCTAGACACTCGGTTTTCTGGCATACAATGCAGTAAAAACATTTAGCCTTGTCTAAGGCCCGCCACCTTCCAGATGATGCTTTGAGCTGGGGTCTACACCAACTCTGCACACCTTGACGTGTTACTAAGAGCTGATATACAAAGGAAGTTTGTCTTGAATACAGGGGAAGTTGTCACAGGGGCGACTTTAGCACTCGCACTGCTCCGACACAATCAGCAGCTCTGCTGTTGATAGTTCTGTGATGCTTTCTTCACCTATGCAAGCCTACATTGCTGCAGGATGTTTCTGGTTGAAAGAGTGGGGCAGCTAAGGACGGGCTATCTGTGTCCATATCACCAAGTAACCACTAAGTTACTTGGAGTGTAAATATGGGGTTGGCAAGTACTAGATGAGACCAGATTTCAGCTATTTCTTTGGGAAAACAAATAATCTCAATTAATGGTTTTCATACACAGAATAAGGGTTCACTAATCTGGAATTGTGTTTTCAAAAATCTGTAATCAGTGTAATTCAGAATAATTCAGTCCAGGTTTGACTAGTTTATAAGCTTGTCTATTTCTAAGAATGAACACGTGCCAAAAAATTGACATTGCTACTTGTTTTAGGTTCTAAATTATAAAATCATTATTAGATGAAAGAATTGAAAGTTACTGAAAGTTCATGTCCCAGCATCTCAATTTAGTTTAAGTCCAAACTTTGACCGGGCCACACTAGAACATTTTTGAACCATTCAGAGGTGGACCTGCTGTTGAAATGCCCCCATAAGTTCTTTACTGATTCTACATTTCTAGGTAGTGATCAAGCCTGGGTGTAGATAGTAAAAGTGAACCAAAAAATGTGGTAATCAAAGTTAAGTCATGATTTAACAAGTGGGGGATTATACATTATCACATAGGGTTTATTTGGATAACTTTCTTGCCTTATTTTGGCAATAAATAAAATCATCCTTTGAAGACTGCATTTTGCATTTACTCAGGTTATCTTTGATATTAGACTCTGATTATCTGAAATATTTAAGTTGGACAAAAAAGGAAAAAAAGAAAAAATCTGATCAGAGGACTGTGGCTGTCCTGTGTTGTTAATGGTAGCTATAATGTAAACAGAAAGAGCAGATCCATTTTCTCCTGTGTTATTCTTATTGCTGTTCTCTTCCATGCACCTCCAACTGCTATAAACACTTTTTGTACCACATTCTTTGCTGCAGCTTTATTTTTATGTGTAAAATGTAAAGCTGTCATGTTGGTATATCCTTCAAAATTAATATTCTTGAAGAGTGAGACCTGAACCAAATAAATTATGGTGCGGTGTAGATAAACAAGAAAAGAAAACTATTTAGTCAGGATTTAATCCATAATAGTTTATCAGGATTTTATTTGGCAGTTTTTTTTTTAAATATTGCTTAGTAATCCTGATGATATTAAAGTAGCTAAATTCAAAACAATGATGGCAAAAAATATGTAAAACAACCTTACCTTGAAAACTCTCCATATTGGAGTATCTAGTGTGCTGTCTGAATGATGGTCACACCAAATTAATTTGATTTAGTGCTTTCCTGTTTACTGCACTTTGTGTAAAGAGACAAATAAAAGCTGCTCATGAAATTAGTTTTGAAAGCATTCTTACTACTTGCATTGCCTAATCCAAAGCTCTTCTCTATAGTTCATTTATGGGTGGACAAAGGCAGAGCCAAAGACTCAATTCATTTATAAGCTTTCTAAATTAATTGCATGTTTTGGGCAAAATATAACACTTGCCTATTTTCTAATACATACACACAGAGGACACAGTATTGAATAAAGTCTAAGCTTTGCAAACTGGCTAGAGTGAAACACAACAATCCATGAAGTAACAAAACAGTGCTGTTGGAGTTTCATAGATCAATGTGACAGATTAAAAATGTCCTGCAGATCTGAACATGTACAAAGAAAATGACTTCAGAAAACCAGCAGAGAAAAGCTGAAACTGGTCATGTAAATGTACTACTGTGGGTTATTAGAAGAATGGGTCAAAATTGTGACAAAATGTGGAACGGAGCTCAAGTTTTGACCCAAAACCTTGAGGTGTCTGTTAGAAGGATGAAGAGGTATTTTATTTTCATCACTGTAAGTCTAAGCATACACCCAAATTGACAAAGGGATGAACTCAGGAGAAAAATTAAAGTTTATGGAGTGGACGAGGCAGAGTCCAGAACTAGCAGAACTAATAAAGTGACAACTCTGAATCCAGTCCTCTCAAAACAGGAAAAAAACAAAAAAACAATAGATGGAGGTCTTTGCAAAGTTTTACATACTGTGATTAAGTCAAACCAAGTCACTGATCATCTGTTTCAAAATATGACACGTATTGTGTCATGTAATATGTTAGTTTAGGAAGCAGCATTTACCTCCGCTGTTCATTAGGCCTTTGATTCCTTTAGATAAAATTGCCTGCTTGTCCTGTCTCTTTGTGGACGGCAGAAGGAAAGTTGGGGATTGGACCACCAACTGCTTTACACTTAAACATGCTGATTATCACCTTCTAAGTATTATCACTTTCAGTATTTGGTTCAATTTTATGACTGGATAACATTAATAGGATGGATGTAGTTAAATACCAAGCAAAAATAGAACCCTAACTGTAAAACTTAATTGCAACTACAAACTGGTTGTGTTTGGAAATGTGTGTGAAAATCTGAATGTGGTAATGGATCTTCTTTAATTATGAGTTTCAGTCTTCTATTTACCATTACATTTTAGAGTAACATGAGGAATTCTTCACTATAAACCCATTTTTCCCATTACTGCCACTGCTTTAGTTTTAATACTAATTTAAATAGTTAAATTCCAACAGGATACATTTTATTTCCCCATCAAACCTCAACACACAGTACTGAATTTGTAGCTGAAAAGGTAGAAAATTGACCCATTCCTTCCCAAGTTGTGCAACAGAAGCAGCAAACAAAGCTAAGTAACATATTTTAAAGGAAGATCAGCTTGATGATATATATGTGTGTGTGTGTGTGTGTGTATGTGTGTGTGTGTGTGTGTGTGTGTGTGTGTGTGAGTGTGTGTGTTATAGAAATACAGTGGAGAGAAAAAGTATTTGATTCACTGCTGATTTTGCAGGTTTCCCCACTTGCAAAGCATGTAGAAGTCTTTAATTTTTGTCACAGGTACTCTTCAACTGTGAGCGACGGAATCTAAAACATAAATCCAGAAAATCACATTGTGTGATTTTAAGTAATTAATTAGCATTTTATTGCATGACATAAGTATCTGATCACCTAACAACCAGTAAGAATCCCGGATCTCACAGGCCTGTTAGTTCTTCTTTAAGAAGCCCTCTTGTTCTCCACTCATTACCTGTATTAACTGCACCTGTTTGAACTCGTTATCTGTATAACACACACCTGTCCACACACTCAATCAAACAAACTCCAACCTCTCCACAATGGCCAAGACCAGAGAGCTGTTTGAGGACATCAGGGATAAAATAGTAGATCTGCACAAGGCTGGGATGGGCTACAGGAAAACACCCAAGCAGCTTGGTGAGAAGGCAACAACTGTTGGAGCAATTATAAGAAAATGGAAGGAGTTCAAGATGACCGTCAGTCTCCCTCGGTCTGGGGCTCCATGCAAGATCTCACCTTGTGGGGCATCAATGAGCACGAGGAAGGTGAGGGATCACCCCAGAACTACACGGTAGGACCTAGTCAATGACCTGAAGGGACCACAGTCTCAAAGAAGACCTTTAGTAACACACATACGCCACCATGGATTAAAATCCTGCAGCACACGCAAGGTCCCCCTGCCCAAACCAGCACATGTCCAGGCCCGTCTGAAGTCTGCCAATGACCATCTGGATGATCCAGAGGAGGAATGGAAAAACGTCATGTGGGCTGAAGAGACAAAAATAGAGATTTTTGGTCTAAACTCCATTCGGTTGCCAGGGCAACTAAGGCGCGGCTCCATAAGAAGCATCTCAAGGTCCTGGGCTGGCCTAGCCAGTCTCCAGACCTGAACCCAATCGAAAATCTTTGGAGGGAGCAGAAAGTCCATATTGCCCAGCAACAGCCCCAAAACTGAAGGATCTGGAGAAGATCTGTATGGAGGACTGGTCCAAAATCCCTGCTGCAGTGTGTGCAAACCTCATCAAGAACTACAGGAAACGTCTGATATCTATATTTGCAAAGGTTTCTGTACCAAATATTAAGTTTTGTTTTTCTGATGTATCAAATACTTTTGTCATGCAATAAAATGTAAGTTAATTACTTAAAAATCCCATAATGGGATTTTCTAGATTTTTGTTTTAGATTCTGTCACTCACAGTTGAAGAGTACCTATGATAAAAATTTCTTCTACATGCTTTGCAAGGGGGAAAACCTGCAAAATCAGGTATATTAAATACTTGTTCTCCCCAGTGTATAATAATTTATCAGAAAACATTGTTTGTGGAAGAAAAAAAATAGCATGTTGTGAATTTTTTGTGGTGATCTGCTGTGGTTTATAAAATAAAACAAAGTAAATCCCATATTAACACAGTTTCTTAGGAGTTAAGCTTTATCAGTTTACTCTGCACACAGTAACAAAGCCAAGCTGCACTAGCATTCAGTGAGAAAATCTTTGTGATCTTAATTTGAGCCGAAGGTAAATAAGATAGCAGGGTTTCATTTATCATTGCGATGTAACCTGAAGCTCAAGAATCATCTTACTTTAGAGCAAGAAAACCTGAAAGTGTCATAATTGTGAAAAATAACTCAATCACATATACTGTCTGGATCACCTATGCAGGAAATGTGCTTAATTTCCTTTTGGGATTAAAATAGTATTTTTTAATTGAATTGAAAAAAAATGTTGCACAAGGATTCAAAAACAGCCTAAAGCTAAGTGAAGAGGACACAACACAGTTCATGGCACAGCAATCAAGCCATTTTTATATTGTCTGAACAAAATGAACAACAAATTGTATGATGTAGCTTCAGTTTCAGCTACCACATAAGTAGTATTACCTTGAAGTAACTTTTCAAGGCCAAATGAAATGCTGTTGTGAGAAAACGAACTGTAGATTGTGAGTCTGAGTGGTTTGACAGACTGTTCTCAGAATAATGCTTTGACAGCTATATTACTCTTGTGTAAACTCTCAGGAATAGGATTATGTGTAGACAAGTGAGGCAGTAAGCTGGTAACAAAGTTTATAAAAGAAATGGATCTGTTGGAGCATGCATGCTTGTTTCCATCAGAGTAACAATGCTGGTCAGAACTGGAGCAGAAATTGGATCTTTTAGGTTTCTAAGCTATTGCTCTTACTAAACATTCTCCTGACATTCCCCTCCTGTTTTAGGATTAGGGTAATGTTTTCCTGTTTTCCTGTCTGTAACATTTGTTGTCATTATTAAATCCTTTTAAAAGCAGCTGCCGAGCTCCTGTTTGCACTGTGGACCTGCAAAAACCTATCAAGCATGACATCATCTCACTGGATAAATCAACATTAACATTAAATATTTGCCTTAGGAACTCACAGCTAGTGGTAGCTAATTGCTCACTGCCTTCAGTTTGGGTAAACGTTGTTAGGCACTGATGCCCGAGGTTGGTGTTTGTACATAACATTGTTCTTCACCACCTTTCAGTTCCTTGGTGGCTTTGTGAAGGAATGACTTGCCCCTTTAATGCTAACACTACTGTTTTCAAGGTGGCATCTGGGCTGAATGCTGTACATGTGCTGTTCTGTTAACAAGGACTGCAAAAAGTGTAAATATTACACAGTACTACTGTACAGTCAATGTTTGTGATGCTTAATTTCTAACAACTGGTTTCTGATATAGTTAAACGCAGTTAACAAGATATTCTGTTGGTTCCAAAGAACATTCAAACAGCAGGGCTTTACTCACAGTTAACTACACATTGACACCATTTTAATTCCCTCTACAACTGTAAGATACAAGAAGGAACATTTCCACATAGTTTTTGTTCTTGTGAAACAACAAATGCTGAGTTTTCATTTTCTACAGTAGAGTAAAGCTGCCAAACTAACAGCCTCACTTCCAGTGTTCTCTGGTGAATAATGATAAAAATTATTTTAAAAACTTAGTTTTCTAAAATAAATTAGGAAAATAAATGTTGAATAAAAGAACGATCACACAATCTATAATGTATTTGTGTAAAATGAAGTTAAATGATATCATTTATGTGTTAGAAGCCTAGGACAGACAGAGGGTGAATTTTCATTGAGGCATGACTGTTGGTATAGCGCTGCAGCTTACCTTCATATTTCCCTTTATTTTATGCTTAATGTATGCTACTGTTGTTCCAAATCCCCCAATATTTTAATATTCAAGGCGAATTTCAAATTTAAGGGGAAAAAAAATCTTATTTTTTGGATTTGGTTAGAAAAAATGTTGGCTAGAACGTACATAAAATGATAAACTGCTTGCTATAATCATGAGAAGAGATATATTGTATTTGTTAGTCCTGCCAAAATAAGCAAATAAAATGTTTGTTGTCCTGGTAATCCAGCGCTGGCTCCATCCCTAGGACAGCAAATAAGAGGAAAGCAACAGAAATAGGTGGTTTGCAGTCTGATATGTAAATAACTTTCATATTACTGCTTTCCTATAATATTGGAACAGTTTGTCAGTGCCATGATTGAAAATAATACTGGCCCAGAGCAGAGATTACTTTTATCACATCGTCACATCGTTCCCCCTGACCTGGAGATTAACTAGTAAAGAAAATGACTGACAGGATTTACAGATTTCATCCAGAATCTGCAGTGTTTGCTTCATTAATCTCCGATTGAATAATAGCTGTGGAATAAAAAAAAAAATGAAATAAGAAAAGAACAATTAGAGACAACTGTATGTAAAAATTACTTTTCAAAAAATCCTTAGAGTAAAATATATATGTCTTGTTTAAAATGAAAGCTGTTTAAAGCCTTACACTGTTTATATCTTATTTTCCTCTAGTTAAACTGCTAGTAAACCTATTTTCCTTGTCCTTGTTACTCTGATTATCTGTCAGTTTTACTGTTTGATTAGGAAAGAGAACTGCATTGTTTAAACAATATTTACTATGACGCTGTGTGACATATGCATCTCAATTATTTTTGATGTACTAACCGTGGGTGTAGGCTTTATTTGCATTATGAATGCTTGAATAGCTTGGGAGCACGTTATAGTGGAAATTTGCTCATGGAAATTAAAATGTTTTGTCGCTCTTCACTGACAGGATTTCCACTTTCATTCACTTTTAGTTACTTTTCCAGATCTGTATAATCTTTTTTACTTTATTAAAGTTATATAAAGCACCTCATAGTCTGTTTTTGTTCACCCATCCACACATTCATGGCATTTACTACAGTAATGTGAAAATGTAGTTCCCCCCTGGCAGATTTCTTGGTTTTGCTTATTTGTCACATTTAAATGTTTCAGATCATCAAACACGCATCAAACATCAGACAAAGATAACCTGAGTAAATATAAAAAACTGTTTTATTAAAGGGAAAACTATCCAAACTAACCTGGTCCTGATAAAGTAATTGCCCCCTAAACCTAACAACTGGTTGTGCCTCCTGTGTTAGCAACAGCTGCCATCAAACATTTGTGATAACTGGCAATGAGTTTTAGGCCACTGCTCCCTAAAGAATTGTTTTACTTCAGCCACATTGAAAGGTTTTCTAGCATGAACGGCATGTTTATTGTTACACCACAGGATCTCAGTAGGATTTAGCAAGAACATTACAATGCTTACAAGGCATTTTGTTTTTAGAGCCATTCAGAGTTGGACCATCTGGTGTGATTTGGTTCTTTGTCCGTCTGCATAACCAAGTGTGGTTGAGCTTAAGATCACGAAAAAATGGCTGATTCTGAGATAATTTTCGGAATCAGAGATACATCAGACATAATTTTCTGTTCTTGGTTTATTTGATTACAACAGATATGATCTTAACAGGATGGACAGCTTCCATAAAAGTCCAACTTTTGTTTGGGAAGTTGGGAGAATATTTTCCTAAAAGTCTTGGGGATCGTCCCATTTATGGCAAATGGGGGCAAGGCCTTTGTTTTATTTTTGGTTTTCGGCTTGGAACTCTCCCAAAGATGCCATTTTTGTCCAGTCTTTTTCTTATTGTTAAATTGTGGACACTAACCTTAACTGAGGCAAGTGTGGTGGTAGTACCTTGATGTTGTTCTGTGTTCATTCAGCCCACCAATGTTCCATGTTTCTCCAGTTGTGGATGATGACTCGTTGTGGTTTACTAGAGTCCCAAAGCATTAGATTAGATAGGGTTTTGTAACCCTTTCCAGACTGATTTGTCAGTGACTTTGTTTGTCATCTGTCCGTAAATCTCTTTACTTTGGGGTATTATGTGTTTATTTTTGACATCATTTTGGCTTCTTCATGTTATTAGACAGGTTCTGTTGAACTGGTTTATGGATTTTCCAGGTCTGTCACAATTTAGGCCAAGTAAATAAAAGTCAAGCTTTATAAATATGTCAATTCAGTTTAATTCAAAAATACTTTATTAATCCCAAAGCGAAATTAAATGTTGTTGTAGCTCATATCATGCAGGTTTCTTCAAAGAGGTGTTGTACATGCTGATTGCTGTGGGCAGGAAGGATCTCCTGTAGCGGTCTGTAGAAGCCTCTGACTGAAGACACTCTCTTGTTGCACAACAGTCTCATGAAGAGGATGCTCAGGGTTCTCCATAACATTCTTCATTTTATGAAGAATCCTTCTTTGTACAATGATCTCCAGAGGTTCCAGAGGAGTCCCCAGAACAGAGCCAGCCTTCATTATCAGCTTGTTGAGCTTTTTTAAGTCCCTGGCTCTGATGCTGCTTCTCCAGCAGATGCATGTGATTAATTAGTTAGTTTCTCATTTAACAAAATGATTGATTACTTTTTCACATGGCACTAAGTTGATTTGGACAGATTTTTCTAATAATGAAATAATTTAAAAACTGCATTTTACATTTGCTTTGGTTATTGCTGTCTAATATTAAATTCAATTTAATGAGCTGAAACATTTAGATGTAACAAAAAGATCTTGGATATATCCCTGTGTAATCACAGCCACAGCAGACTTTAATGACATGTTGACAAAGCTGTAATACCATAAAGAATAGTTCTGATCTTTTCACCCTCTCAGCATTTTGTACTTTTGTCTTTTTGTATCCAACGTTTTAGGTAGGAAGAGTGAATTAATGAATTAAAGCAAATTTGTCTTTGCTTGTCATGATAGATTTGAAAATGTTGGTAATCTCTTGGAAACCTCTGAGATAAGGTAACGGTCTACATTCTCTAGGACTAGATGCAAGACTGCACCACTTTTGCTAATCGCTAACATTAGATGCTAAACAAAGTTTCAAAAGTCAGCTCAAAAATCATTTTGCTTTTATTTTAAAACAAAGACAAATCATTGTACTCAGATAGACCAAAGAAAGTTCCAGTCTCTCATTAAATAATTAAAAAAATTTAACCTTTAACCTGCAGCTAAAGACAGGGTCCCTACACATTTTTCATGTAAATATTTCATACTTTTCTAGGCTTAGCTTTTCAGACTTTTCTTAGTTCATTACATTCATTCAATTAAAATATAAATTACACAAGTTCACTATCAATTTCAGAAAGATTTTTTTTGTGTGAGTATGCTTTGAATATGCACCCTGGAAAAAGGAAAAAAACTGGAAGGAAGGTATCAAGGATAGGAGCAAGGAAGCAAGACACAAGATAGGTAAGGACATAATAAAGGCAGGAAGGAAGGATACAAGGAAGGAAGGGAAAAAAGAAAGATACAAAAAGGATAGGAAGGGACATACAACACAAGCAAGTTAGAAAAGAAGAAAGGAAGGAAGGACATAAGAAAGGCAGGAAGGTAGGACATCAGGAAGGAAGGGAAAAAAGTAGACACAAAAAGCAATGAGGAGAAGCAAACCCAACAAACCATATTCAGTGCAATATATTTTGAAGGACTGGACAATATGAAGACAGGGAAATACATATAGGAATAAATATTAGGTGTAGAGTTAGAGGTGACCTAGATGTTGTGGATTAATTAGTTTATTTCAGTCATTAGAGACTTGAGGCATGATTCTGAATTTGGGCGAAATATTTGAGAATTGACTTGGACTTGCCCCCTCAATGAATTCTGACTTGACTTGGACTTAACCCTCAAAGACTTGAGATGACTTGGACTTGCCCCTCAATGACTTGTGACCTTTCTTGGACTTGTCCCTCAAAGTTTTGAGAATTGACTTAGACTTGCCCCTCAGTGAATTGTAACTTGACTTGGACTTAACCCTCAACGTCTTGAGAATTGAATTGAACAAGTCCCTCAAAGACTTGTGACTTGACTTGGACTTGAACCTCAAAGTCTTGAGACTTGACTTGGACTTTCCCCTTTATAAACTGTGACCTTTCTTGGTCTTAACCCTCAAAGTCTTGAGAATTGACTTGGACTTACCCCTCAATGTCTTGTGACCTTTCTTGGACTTGACCCTCAAAGTCTAGAGAGTTGACTTTGACTTGCCCCTGAATGAAATGTGACTTGACTTGGACTTGACCCTCAAAGTCTTGAGACTTGACTTGGACTTGTCCCTCAATAACTTGTGACTTGACTTGGGCTTGACCCTCAAATACTTGAGACTTGACTTGAACAAAATCAAGTAGGAAATGATAGAGTTAAGTATAAAAGGCAAGAAGGAATGAGACAATGAAGAAAGGAAGGACAAATAAGGAAAGAAACATTTATTTCCCTTTTCCCCTGGCTCGATTTAGCCTGGTTCCACTCCACTCCTGAGTAGGTACGACGGGGGCTGAGAAGGGACTACATGTGCCGTGAACAGACTGCTGTTCACTGGTTGGTCATGGGATCAGGAGAAATAAGACGATTTTCGAAGAATTAGTGCAGAGAAAAGTTAATAAAACTCAAGAGCGACTACAATAATATTAAAGACCACAATAGCCGGAGAGGGTCAAACCGAATAATAATTTTACTATTTACAAATTATAAACCATGCTTGACGGCTGAAAGAAAATAAAAAGGACATATCAGACACACATACATTTCCCCAGAAACACACAAAACCATCCCACCATGAAACAGTGTGTTTGGGTTGGAAATGTATTGACTGTCCCTAAGTGAACCAGTGTGTTCCGAAGGAGGGAGCAGGTGGAGAGCAGCTGCCCGTAATCAGACTGCCTGCATTGGATCAAACAAGAGGAAGATACAGCTGGATCCCAATATACCCAAAATACAACCTAAAGGTAACTTCACCGCGGTCAGAGGTCTGTTGTTTTGCGCTTTAAAGTCCTCGTTATTGCCAAAAAACTAAAACTAAAAAACAAAAACTTCCTCATAAAGACCAACATTGTAACTTCTTCAGGCAAACTTTGGAGCTTCAACAGTCCTGACAGCAGCTTCTCTGCTCTCTGCTTCTCCTGCCACACCCCCCTCACATCAGAACCTCTGAGCCTTATTTTATAGGTTCTGGCTGGGCTGTGGTCCATGTAACTACCCAGTGAATCATTTTTTTACATGAAAAAAAAAACTAAACATTCTTGCACATACAATAATACAAACATTATTCGTATTTTATTTTTAGTTTTTTTTTATTGTTCTTATCAAGACCCAGAGAATACTGAGAACATATTCTCCAGACTTTTCAAGACTGCATAGGAAACCTGTAGAGACCTTAATTTCTCATTACTGAACAGGGTTCATTGTGAGTACTATAGATTTTCTTTAATTACCAACCAAGTACAACCATTGTCCTCAGTTGGTAATTCAGCCATGGTTTATGATCAGTGTGACCAAAATGTTTTAAATGCATTAATATGTGGCCTTGGATTCAAATGTAAATAAACTGACAGAGGAAAAGTGAACACTCCAAATAAATATAGAATCCCATATCTGGGAAAACACTGGTTTGCAGGAGGAATTAAGAATAATTTGCCCCAGTCATTTGCAGACATTCTGCCTCTCTGTCAGGCTGATGGGTAATTGAGGCAGTCACAACACAGATCGGGATGCAGTGTCATGCTGGGTCCATGGTCTGGCTTGCTGCCCCGGCCCTCTGGCAGCATGCTGCGACACGCTCTGGAGTGAGCGAACACACACATACAGACACCCACATAACACATGCTCGCCGCTCCTGTACACTTAGAGAGACATGCGAAAAATTCACAACAGACATGCACTCCACACATACTCCTTGCCAACATATACAAACGGTAACAGGCTGTCTTTGCACAAGTGTGCACGGTCGCACAGACTGATGGAGACAGAGATGAAGGCGACTGGCAGACCCCCTGGAGCAGCTCATCCATTTATACTGATGAATCAGTAGTTTCAATGTACTAAAAAAACAGGACCCAACGTGTCTCGTTTAAAAGGTGGGTGTCTGCCGGTGTTGCTGCATGTTTATCTGATGCTGCTCTGCAAACTTTTTTATTTTCTCCATTGACCTCAATCTTTCAATTCTGCACTCTCATCATATCATATTAAAGGCTCTCAATAATTTTCAAAACGTTTGACTGTTACACTGCAGTAATCATGCTGTATCAAAATACTTCTTCATCCACCGTCTCCACAAAAAACTATGACTCAGATGTCTAAAACTCTTCAGAACTCCTAGCTGTTTTACACACTATTTAGAAAAAACTATTTTATTTTTCAGTGACTCTCAAAAGCATGCACAGCCCTGTTGAAGTGAGAATAAAGACACCAACTGAAAAGAATGAGACCATTATAATTCATTTCAGAACTCTTTTCACATACAGTGGGACATTTCTCTGGTGCAATTTAACAGAAAACAAACAAATCTCTTAAGAGGAAAAATGGTCCAATAACATGGTTGCACAAGTGTGTGCACCATTAAATGAATACATTCCTAAACCACCTTTTGATTGATTTATTTTTAGAATTCATTCTTTATATGACAGGCTCAGTAATATTTGCCCACTCTACACCTGCAAAGGTTCTTCAGATCAATCAGATTATGAGGACCCCTTTTTGTCCACAGCTCTTTCAGGTGACCTACAGATTTTCTGTTTAATTTGTTTCTGGAGTCTGGCTCGGCCATCCTACTGGGATCCACAGATCCCAGTAGGATGCTTGAAGACACACTTTTTTAAATCAATAACTAAAACATGCCCCAGCAAGTTGGGTATGCTTCAGTTGTTTAATTTATTCTTCTTTTACCCCATTTTGTGGGCTGTCCACAAAATGGCATAATGGTAAATGTCTGTATAAGTTTGATGCAGGACAACCTGGGGTAAAAAGGGGGACCCATATGGGTCTTAAGATGTGTTACTCAAGTTGGACTGATTTTCTTTACCATTTGAGACCCAACTAAAACCTACACAGAGTGCCCAACTGGTCTTCCTGATATGGGTTTTATTTAGTCAACCCATGAAGGCCCAGTTTAAAAAGCCCATTGTGAGCCCAGACCCACTCAGTAACCATTCAGCCTGAGCAAAATCTTTATGGGGCATACACATGTTGGGTAGCCGGCGACTGCTTTGAAAATACTCCACAGCTGGAGTCCAAAGATCTGCGTTGTCTCTGTGTGTTAATGGCAAGAATTAATGCATGACAAAAAACTTAATTGCTCCTAATGTGTTTTGCCTTTATTATGTTCCCTTCCTGTCGTATTCCCTCTGTTTGACTTTCTTTATTCTCTTTATTCTTAATTTCCTCTGGCTCTACAGCTCTGTGCAACAGTCCTGATCTGCCCCTCTAATTCCTAATCTTTTAAAGCCATTTTGATCAACCATTTAATTTAGGCTTTCTGAAGGTCTTTGTAGCTCTTTCTTTGGACTCTGGCTTCTTTTTCTCTCATTCCAAGTCCAGTACCTTTTATTTTGAGAATTTTTTTGTTTGTTGGCAAACTAAGATTGAGAAAAGTTATAGAACATATAATCGCTTGAAAAGTAACTCTGTTCAACAGAAGGATGATGTACAGGGGTTGGACAATGAAACTGAAAGACCTGTCATTGTAGTGTGGGAGGTTTCATGGCTAAATTGGACCAGCCTGGTAGCCAGTCTTCATTGATTGCACATTGCACCAGTAAGAGCAGAGTGTGAAGGTTCAATTAGCAGGGTAAGAGCACAGTTTTGATCAAAATTTTGAAATGGACACAATATTATGGGTGACATACCAGAGTTCAAAAGAGGTCAAATTGTTGGTACACGTCTTGCTGGCACATCTGTGACCAAGACAGCAAGTCTTTGTGATGTATCAAGAGCCACGGTATCCAGGGTAATGTCAGCATATCACCAAGAAGGACAAACCACATCCAACAGGATTAACTGTGGACGCAAGAGGAAGCTGTCTGAAAGGGATGTTCGGGTGCTAACCCGGATTGTATCCAAAAAACATAAAACCACGGCTGCCCAAATCACGGCAGAATTAAATGTGCACCTCAACTCTCCTGTTTCCACCAGAACTGTCCGTCAGGAGGTCCACAGGGTCAATATACAAGGCCGGGCTGCTATAGCCAAACCTTTGGTCACTCATGCCAATGCCAAACGTCGGTTTCAATGGTGCAAGGAGCGCAAAATCTTGGGCTGTGGACAATGTGAAACATGTATTGTTCTCTGTTGAGTCCACCTTTACTGTTTTCCCCACATCTGGGAGAGTTACGGTGTGGAGAAGCCCCAAAGAAGCGTACCACCCAGACTGTTGCATGCCCAGAGTGAAGCATGGGGGTGGATCAGTGATGGTTTGGGCTGCCATATCATGGCATTCTCTTGGCCCAATACTTGTGCTAGATGGGCGCGTCACTGCCAAGGACTACCGAACCATTCTTGAGGACCATGTGCATCCAATGGTTCAAACATTGTATCCTGAAGGCGGTGCCGTGTATCAGGATGACAATGCACCAATACACACAGCAAGACTGGTGAAAGATTGGTTTGATGAACATGAAAGTGAAGTTGAACATCTCCCATGGCCTGCACAGTCATCAGATCTAAATATTATTGAGCAACTTTGGGGTGTTTTGGAGGAGCGAGTCAGGAAACGTTTTCCTCCACCAGTATCACGTAGTGACCTGGCCACTATCCTGCAAGAAGAATGGCTTAAAATCCCTCTGAACACTGTCCAGGACTTGTATATGTCATTCCCAAGACGAATTGACACTGTATTGGCTGCAAAAGGAGGCCCTACACCATACTAATAAATTATTGTGGTCTAAAACCAGGTGTTTCAGTTTCATTGTCCAACCCCTGTATCTCTCGGGTCTCGTGTCATGACTTTGCTGGATTCCTGAAGAAATTGTATTTTCTCTCAAAGTGTGTGATCTTTGTTAGCTTTGAAAGTTATAGGAAGAAATTTGATCTTTTTGACAGGACGTGTCAACATGAAAGTGCTCCAATCACTAGCCTTTTCATGTCCAAATGATTTATAGATCAGAAATAAGTAGCTTAACAAACAAAAAGCATTACTCTTACACAATGACTGGCCTGAAACGAGGTAAAAAAATCAGCCAAAGCCTAAAACAAAACTTCAAATATTGACCAAGACCATTAAAAATGCAGCAGTCTTGATCTTTGGAAACAAAGTTTTAGGAGATGAGGAACAGCTGACACATTTGAACAGTGCTTCTTTTTCTTTCTTCTCATCTTACCTTCTTTGCTCTATGTCCTTTCCTTTCTCTCATCTCCTATATTTTCAGTTTTCTTCATTCCCTCCCCTACCTTTCTCTACTCCAAGCCTTATATTCCTTCTTCATAAACTCACTGTCTGCCATACTCCTCCCATTTTCTTCTCTTTTCGCCTCTTGTTTGTGAGACCTGAGGCAAACAAGGCTTGGCCCTCAGCATGCTCTTCTTCACTCTGCTCCCTTCCTCTCCATCCCTGGTTCCTGGCCATCCTCCAGTTTAAACAGAAGGCTGTACTGGGAGAGAGATTGGGGAAACGGGGTAGGAGAGTGAGGCCAGTTGCTTGTGTGAGTGCTGCATGATTCATGCTGCCCTGTAATGAAGCTGGGCCGGTCTTTTAAGTGTTTGGTGTGTAATGGAGTTTCAGGGACAGGCCTATCATTTTCTCCTAATAGTGCTTTCTCCGCTGCACACCGTGACCCCTCTCTCCACGCCCCCCGCCCGACTCACCCCCTTCGTCGCCACTGTAACTGCACATTACAACAAACACACACCAACAGATGCACACAGCGATTACCGACAGCTGGGGGAGTTTCTGAGCAACAAAAGTGGCCAATTTTCTTCCCCTTCCATTTAAACAACAAACAGGGTGGTGTGTAAAAATGGGCAAAGGGAAGAGAGAAGGGAAATTGGGCTGATAAGGTTATTGTAAATCAGAGGAGACTGAGTTAGCAGCAGTGTGCATAAACTTGTGGTTTTAATATTTTGGGGGGAAGAAGAAGTCTGAAGAATAAAGATCAGTTGTGTTCAGCTTCTTATAAACGTAAACCTTAAAGGTGAGTGTGTTTATCTGCTGTTCATACTCCAAACCAAACCAAAGAACATTAAACTGACATTTGCCTAAGCGAATCTGCCATCTACAAAGTTAAATTTGCATGAAAACTTAGATTAGAAGTTGCTGAATAATAAATGGAGTCAATAGATGGTCTTCATAAGAGCTGATTTGACAAGAGTGAGAGTGTGTTTGTGTGCCAGGACCAGTTTTACCAGAGCAGATTGTGCAGTGTGTGCACAGACCAGACCTGAGATTACTGAACAGATTGCACAGCTGGCAAGCAGCCCTCTCTCCACACACAAACAGCCACACACACACGCACATACACAGAAAGAGAGAGAGAAACAGGCTAATGCAGAACGCAAAAAACAAATATTGACAAAGTATTGATCTTGGCTGTTTTGGTTCTTATTGACAAGGCACTAATGCCAGGAATCTCATTCCGCTCCATGTGTTAAATCACTACCGGTTAGATTTTCTATTCTGGAAACAGGCTGTTTTGATGTTACTAGGATCAAAAACTACCTAAACTGACACCAGGGTTATATTGTAGTTGTTCCGAAAGCCTACAAAAACCTCCTCCCTTTCTATTTATTTTCCTTTCAGCTGCCAGACTTCTTCTAAAGTTTTCATTGTGAATGGGTCCCACAGATTGCAAAACTTCTTAAAGTTTTTGTTTAGACTTACTCTGATTTTCCACTCATTCTTAGTTCAAAGCCTCACAATTTTAAGGCTCCTCGGTTTGTTTTAGTTTTTTTTTTTTTTTGCTAAGTCCCCTATGTATACCTCAGAGGCCCAAGAAATGAACAAGTGTAGAGTCTACATGTGACCAAAGGTTAGCATAGGACCAACTTTTAATTTGATGTTTAAACTTTTTTTTACCAGGAAAATGACTCAAAGACATCATTTTTACCCATATTTTAGTCTAATATATAATCAGGAATAATCAAAGTCATCATGTTGAGTTAGCTTCTGTGCGTTAACTCTTTCATTATCTACCTTTCATTATCTTTTCATTATCTACCTTTATATGCTTTGATAAAGGTTACGCCTCTGAGCTGACTGGCTCAATCCTTCATCAGCTGGGGAAGAGAAACAAGAGAAGAAGAAAAGTTGGCTTCCTGTTTTTCAATCCATGGAACACCTGCCATTTCACACTATGGCATCCCTGACATGTGTATCTTTGCTCAGTTGTTGCCAGTGTGCACGGACAGGCTCGTCTTTGTGTTTGTGTGTGTCCTGTCTTTGTTTTCCCCCAGTGCTGACGTAGAGGGACTTTTCTTTAAGAGTTGAACAATTAAACAGAGACAAAGGCAGATAGGGAGCACCTGCCGAGGCCTTTGTGTTCCTTAATATGTGACACTATCGACAGTGAGTGCACAACCCCCCAGACTAAATACACTGAACAGATCTGCAGATATGCAAAAGGACACAGACACCCAAAAACAGACCCACACACATGCATAAGTATATACACATATATTATAACCATTCCATACATATATAAACTACTCATCAGTACAACTTCTGAAGATTACAGCAGGTCTTACTCCTTGGAGCTAAGATATACAGAAAACATGAATAGTGTTGTTTGACTCTTACACCATTCCGAGTACTGAACCAATTCCCAGCACTTTACAGAAAAGGAAAACAGGTTCAGTATAACACCAGTCTAAGATCAAAGTCATCACTTGGTGCCAATGAAACTCAACAAGCTGTTATGTAAAATAGGTTGTTTGTCCCAAAGTGACATCAACACAAATGGCCTAAATTAGCATCAGTATTTGTCATCATTAAACACACTATAACACCAGCCACTGTTGGGTCCAAAGGCCCAGGGATTGTCAAGTCTCTATACGTTTAATGAAGTCACAGAGGGTGAGCACATGGTTTATGGACCAGCAAAGAAGATAAAATTAATACCAGTGAGAAGTGTGTAGATGCTTCAAGCTGAAGACATAAATTGATCCGTTCACTAAGAAAATACCTCTGCTATATTTTAATGGCTTTCTAGATCATACTCCTGTATCATCACTCCGAATCTCAACCTGGGAATATTTGGCTGTTCCTCAGATTCATTCCAGCTGCTGTTCTATGTTCAGATCAAGTCAAGTCAAGCTTATTTATGTAGCGCTTTTCAGCAACAAGGCACTCAAGGCGCTGTACATAAGGAAAAACATTATAATGATACAGAAAATCAAACAATAGACCTAATAAAAAAAAATAAAGAGAATAGAATGATGGATAAGAAAATGAAAGGAAAATTGGACTGAAAACTTAACTAATAATGTTTAGATAACACATTTAAAGGCCACTCTGAACAAATATGGCTCAGTTATGGCTGAGGTGCAAACACACCCTCCAATTCTGCTACCTGTATGACCCCCTCTCTTTTCCAATGGTTATAATCAGTCTGACAGAGAGAGGTATCCCAATCGTTGTGGTTTTTAGTATAACAATGGCCATCAGTGGGCTCTAGATGGACAAACTGTCTACTTTTAAGGCTAGGCTTAAAACTTTTCTTTTTGATAAAGCTTATAGTTAGAGTGTCTTAAGTTATCCTGAGCTATCTCTGTAGTTATGCTGCTATAGGCTTAGGCTGCTGGAGGGAAAAAAACCACTTTCACCCTCCTCGCTACTTTCTCACACTACTCTTCAATTTTTGTATTTTTTGCTGTTATTTCATTTAACTTTGTTCTCTCTCTTTTCTCTTCCTAAAGCTACACCGGCCTGACTCTGTGTCTACCTGTAAAACCCCTTTCTGTAGAGGGGAATCCTCCAAGCTTCCGCTGGCAAAAACTTAAGCTCACCCTCTACCGATGATCCACATGCCCTGTCTTTCAGTGTTTAACCCTTTCTCTCCCTAGACATAGCTACTGAGTGAGCTTTTACTGTAACTAACTCTATGTGCTCTCTTCAGACTCTAAAATTGAAAAATGGCTCAGAGTTTACTTTTCCTTCTTTTAGGTAAAAACGACTAAAGGAGCTACATCCATTAAATTTAAAACTTTTCCCTTTCCCCATAGAAAGTACTCCTGGATCAGGGCTTCTTTTTCCCCCTTTTGTGTCTCTGCTCTGTTCTCTCTAACCCCCAGTCGGTCGGGCGAGGGGCCGCTCACACTGAGTCTGGTTTTCTGCTGGAGGTTTCTTTTTTTTAAAAGGTGATTTTTTTCCTCTCCACTGTTGCTACATGCATGCTCAATATGAGGGATTGCTCCCAAAGTCAACGCCAGTGATGTCCACAGCCCCTCTACATGCTCATCCGGGAGGAGAAAATGCTGCAAGTCACTGACTGGATGCAATCTGCTGGGTTTCCTTAGATAGAAAAACTTTTTATCCAATTTGAATAATAACAGAATCTGGCTGGCACTGTTCAATGATTAAGATTAATTGGAATGTATGTACCTGACTTTTGTGAGGTGCCTTGAGACGACATGTGTTGTGAATTGGCACAATAGATGAATTGAATAGATAAATAGACCAATTGGCAATAGATAAATAAAGTGAATTGAATAAACTGAATTGAATTGAATTATGTTTTTAATCTTGATTTAAAGCAACTTAGGGTTTCGGCGCTTTTACAGTTTTCTGGGAGTTTAGTCCAGATTAGTGGAGCATAAGAACTAAAAGCTGCTTCTCCATGTTTGGTTCTGGTTCTGGGTATGCAGAGTAGATTTGAGCCAGAAGACCTGAGAGGTCTGGGTGGTTGATCCACTGACAGGAGAGGTGGGTCCACCTCTCCTGTGGATTTCGACGGGGAGACCTTTTGTGATGACCTCTCTTTCTCAGCCAGCTGGCCGGTTGTTTCTGCTGGAGCTGTTGGAGGCAGCGTTATCATTGTTATTGATACTCCATGTTCTCTGGTGAAGGTCAAAGCTGCTGGCGGATTAGTTACTGAATAGAAGAGATTAGATGTGAGACGTCGGGCTCTCGGCTTGTTCAAGCAGAAACCATCTTGCTTGAAGAGTTGTCTTTTTTTCCCAAAAAATATTGAAGTTGTCGATGAAGTTCACAGATGTAGTAGCACGTTTTTTTCAACCACTTATTAATCATCAGAAGTCTCAAAAAATCTCATCTTCACAGAAAATCGGTGCACAGGGCCCGCTCAGAAACACTTTGATATTGAGACCTCCAACAATATTCAGAAGACGAGTGAAATCCTCCTTCAATCCTTCTGATTTTTTTTTAGCCACGTCATCCATGGCTCAACAGTGCATAATAAGGTTTTATAGAGACGAGCACTTTTCCGTGATTGCAAGAATATTCTCTGAGATATCGGACACCACGTTACTGGTACCAATCATAACTTCTCTGTTTTTATTGTTGCAGAAGTTTTTTTTTTTTTAAGATATTTTTTCGGCACTAGTGGCCTTTATTTTATTTTTTTTTTTTTTGACAGTAGGCAGACAGGAAAGAGGGGTAGAGAGAGGGGGAGACATTCGGCATATGTCGCCGGGTCTGGGATTCGAACCCGGGACAGCCGCTTCAAGGACTGTAGCCTCTGCATATGGTCGCGCGCTTAAGCCCTACACCATCAGTGCCGCACCCCGTTGCAGAAGTTTTTAAGCCCATCCACAGCTGTGTTGCCCACTATTAGGGTTGTTGGTCCGGTGGGACGCTTTTTCTCTGGCATTTTAGGAGAAGACTGTTTAGAATGAAGGTTGTTCTCAAACCTTTTATTGTTCTCAGAAGATGGATCCTTTTCCTGGTTTTCATTCTGTAGTGGGGCAAATCTGTTTTGGAGGGGAATTCCACTATTTCCAGCTGTCCCAGTCCTATCAGTTTTTGTGACAGCAGCTCGCTGTCGAAGTCTCCTTTTCCCAGGGGAAACGGGGGCATTTGTCTGTAATTCTGGCCATTCTAATTTATTTAATTGCTGAGATCTTCCAGTGAGTGGTCCACCTTGATTTTTTTGGCATGCGCCTAAAACATGCCAATAATAATCCCTTGGAGTCGCTGGTAAGAAGTAGTTTTAGTCCAATATTTCTGTAATTTTGGCTAAGAGATAAAAAGTTAGGAGTAAAAGAATGCATTCAAGCAGGGAGCTTAGGAGAAAAGCATCTGAGCAGGCAGAGAGGTGGAAGTAGAAGTCTACTTTCACTCTACTTTCACTGCAGAGCTTAAAAAGCCCAGTGTGTTTGCTCTAAAAGGTAAAAGAATCCCCTTTTCACATTTTGTTCCTCTGGTTTGTTCTCCAGTGTTTTACTGTCACTAAGCTCTGAAATGCACTCGAATGCAGCATCTCCAACCCCCTCCTGAATTCACTGAATGAAGAATATCTTGCTCCATATTCTTCATGTTAGTTTATTTGTCTGCATTAAGATTTCACTGGAATTTCTGTAGAAGTAGGTTTTAAGAAGGCTGTTGACAAAGGTTATTAAGGTCTGCAGGGATGCTGGTGGTCGGAAGGGGTCCCTCTCATCAGTGATTGGGTAAGTCATGGACACTTCACGCTGTAACAGTCAAAGGATTGGAGCGAATCAATAAAAACACCCACACACTCACTGCTAGGTGTTGTGTAGGATGCTCTAATCAGTCTGAGGCTGTGGCAGCCTCTGATGGCAGATTGATTCCCTCTCATCCTTCTTTTTACCTCTTTTTCAGACTTTCTGTTTACCCTTTTGTTTCTCTATCTTTCTGACTGGCTGGACTGCTCTTTGTCTCAGTCTTTTCATTAATTTGTTTCTCTCCCAGAGCTCTTTTTCAACAGTTTTTCTCCTAACCTCTGCCTGTAACTTCCTCTCCCAATAGTGTGGATCCAGACACCTCTTTGCTTTTGATCACATCTTATTCCCCCCAGGATTCCCTGCTACTGCCCTGCTATTCCTATCTTGTATTCTGTGTTTTATGGTGCCCAGAATAAAAATTGACAAAGAAAAAAAATAAAAATGAATTTCATCCTCTGATTTAATTTAATTCAGAATTTTAAATATTACAGAAGAAGACTTTTTTTGTACTTTTGGTCAAGCTGTTTATATTCCTAATATATGAATCAGCTGTTCCTCATAAAACAGCTTTAGATGACTATGAGAATAGTCAGAATCTAAATGAAATAATTATGAAATCATTATTCAATGATTCGCATGGTTTTAATCTGTGCAAAACTCTTTGTCATTTCTTATCTCTGATGTGCTCTCCATTGCATGTTATTGAAAATAGTCTGAAAAAATAAAACGGTATAAATGAATAATGGCAGAATCCAGATTTTGACACCAGGCAGGCAGACATCTTTCAGATCAGATGGGGGACCGGATTTTGGGCATTAAGGAAGAACAAATGTGTGGGTCAGTTACACACACTTTTAAAGAAATATTTTTGTTCAAAACATCAATCACCAAATACATAATTTCAGAATCTGCAAGAACAGTCTGCCTGTCTTTTCTGATTTCTAATCCTTGACTACCTACACCAGCCGACTTTCCTCATGCTGCCAGTTTGTCAGCATTTAATTATCTACAGCAAAAAAAGAATATGAAAGTTTCCATCACAGTCTATCCATTTATGATTTACCAGGTTGTAGAACCACCAGCAGCACAATAGCTCTCAGTTTTTGTCTTCTCTTTGACTTTCTTAGTATCTCACAATGTTGTGGAGGAATTTAAAAAGTTGCTTCAGTGTGGACAGGTACCAAGTTCTGCTGGAAAATCAAATTTCCAACTCCATAAAGATGGTCGGCAGAAGGAAACATAGAGTGCTCCACCCTGGGACCCTGATTTCCAAATAAAAGGTACATTTTCATTTTATCTGAAAAGAGGACTTTGGAGCACTGATGAATGCTCCAGTCCTTATACTCCTTAGCCCAGTTGAGATGCTTCTGGTGTTATCTCTGGTTCAGAAATAGTTTACCACAGGGAATATGACAATTGTAGCCCATGTCCTGGGCCATTTGAATATCTCAAATTCTTGAATGGGTTTTGCTTCACAATCTTCTCAATGCTGCAGTTATCCCTGAAGCTTATGTCTCTTTTTCTGCCATAACGTTCCTTCTACCCATTACTATGCTTGGATCCATGGGCGTTTCTAGATGGGCCGAGAGGGGCCTGTGGTCGTGGCCCATATTATGGCCCCTGTACTGAAGACATAATACTAAATCAATTTCTCATGGTGATATGCGCTGGCACAGAAATTGTAACTCTCTTTGACCAGTTTTACTTTTTACCTTTACAGTGAAGGGTTTGCACTTTTACCTCCAGCCGTATAGAGATAGGATTACAGTTTCATCTGCTCAAACAGGGGTCGTCAACCTGCAGCTCCAGAGCCACTTGCAGCTCACTTAATGTAATAAACAATTAAATATTTACCTATTTTTTATTTTATTCTTTTGTTCTGTGCTCCCATGAAAAAACACTGCCCCCACCCTGGCCCCCTAGTAAATTTGATCGAGAACCGCCACTGCTTGGATCCTGCACCATGTGAACAACCTACAGTGGCCGACAGGTGCAAATGCGCTGCAAACAGCAAAAACATGCTGCAAACACATGAATGAAGCAAATTCCATCATTTCTTGTTGCAGATTTTTTTACATTGCTGTTATTTTTGCAATTTGCTTTTGTTTTCTTATTTGCTGTGTTTTTCCTTTTGCTTTACATTCTCAGATTCTCAGATTTATTGTTTCTTTGTATTACTCAAAGTTTTGGGGTTTTGTTAAAATGTAAATTTTATAAAATCTCTTAGAAAAAAACACAGACTGTTCTTATTCCTCTCTGTCTCTCTCGCCTGTTTGTTTTGGACTGTTAAGGTGAGGCTTTATTTTTAAAGCCTTCATTGTTTTCTACCTGGCTGCCTGCATTTGGGTCCTCCATTCAACCAACCTAATGACACTGTCCTCAAGACAAAAGTCCCATTGTTCTGTGAGATTTTATTTTCATTGTCAAATTAGCTCATGCAGCGAATTTTTTTCTATTTGAATACCAAAGCCTGATCAAGAGACAGGATGAAAGAAGTCACAATCCTTTATAGAGACTGGCAAGTCAAAGCCAAAAGGAAAGTGATCAAAAGAGGAAAGCTCCTGCCTGACTCTGTCATCCATTCCTCTTTTTGTCACAGCAGCCTTTGGAAAAAGGATTCCCTCTGACTTTCTGAGGTAAAATTAATTGTCGTAGAGTGATCATTGTCATTTTTTTGTAACATCATTTCTCTGATTGAAAACACTGCATTCTTTATTGAAGAGTTCAGCTCTTCCTAAAATGAGCCGAGCAGGGACACTAACTGACAAAAGCATTTTGCCCTTGCTTTTGTATACTTGATATTTTTCATATTATTGTTGCTGTTTATTTATATATTTATTTTAGTGTTTCCATCCATCTATTGTCTATACCTGCTTGTCCATGCAGGGGGAGCTGGTGTACATCTCCAGCAGGTTGTTCGGCAAGAGGCAGAAACCTATCAGGGCCAGCATTTTGAAAGCTAATTCTTACTTCTAATGGTGATTAAAAAAAATAATAATAACTTTTGGTTAGATACTAGAAACCCAATTTGTACTTTGCAATGACAAAAAATTAAGCAGTTCTGATATAATTAGAACTGAAACTTTTTCAAATTAATTCTGATTAATTAATTAGGAAGAAATAATGCTTTAAAAATTACTGCAATTAATCGCACTGAGGAAAGTAAACCCATATGCGATCTCAACTAGTGTGTAAATAAGTGATTAAAAGGTTGGGGATGTAAAAATTCAATTTCCACTAAAAAAGCAGATTGACACAGGGAGAGGTTGAGCACTTCTAAATGACAGAAATACTGTTCTGTAAAATATAGTCTTTAACTTCTTCCCTTACATAGCTGTAAGTGTAGTGGTGCTAGCTTACCTGCTTTAAGACTTTCTGAATGCAACTGGATCTGGTTCTGGTGGTGGACAGCAGCAGTAAGGGACGCTGTCAAGCTAAAGAAGGAGTCATATTGGCTGTGGTTGGCTTGTGGGACTCCTGAGGCGGCTGACGGGTACCGTGAGGCCAAGCGTGCCACGGCCCGGGCTGTGGCAGAGGCAAAAACTCGGGCCTGGGAGAAGTTTGGTGAGGCCATGGAGAAAGACTACCGGTTGGCCTCGAAGCGATTCTGGCAAACCGTCCAGCACCTCAGGAGGGGGAAGCATTGCTTCGCCAACACTGTTTACAGTGGGGGTGGGAGGCTGGGACATTGTCGGTCGGTGGAAGGAGTACTTCGAGGATCTCCTCAATCTTGCCATCACGCATTCCCTGGAGGAAGCAGAGCCTGGGGACTCGGGGTTAGACCCTTTCATCACTCAGGCTGAAGTCACCGAGGTGGTTAAAAAGCTGCGCAGTGGGAGGGCTTCAGGGGTGGATGAGATCTGCCCTGAGTACCTTAAGTCTCTGGATGTTGTGGGGTCGTCATGGTTGACACGCCTCTACAACATTGCGTGGCGGTCGGGGACAGTGCCTCTGGAGTGGCAGACTGGGGTGGTAGTCCCCCTTCATTAGAAGGGTGACCTGAGGGTGTGTTCCAACTACAGGGGGATCACACTCCTCAGCCTCCCTGGTAAGGCCTACGCCAGGGTATTGGGGAGGAGAGTCCAGCCGATAGTCAAACCTCGGCTTCAGGAGGAGCAGTGTGGTTTTCGTCCCGGCCGTGGAACACTGGACCGGCTCTATACCGTCTACGGGGTACTTGAGGGTTCATGGGAGTTTGCCCAACTGGTCTACATGTGTTTTGTGGACCTGGAGAAGGCATTCGACTGTGTCCCTCGTGGTGCCCTGTGGGGGGTACTCCTGGAGTATGGAATCGGGGGGCCATCTATTCTTTCTGCAGATGACGTGGTCCTGCTGGCCCCCTCTAGCCAAGACCTACAGCATGCGCTGGGGCAGTTCACAGCAGAGTGTGAAGCGGCTGGGATGAAGATCAGCTCCTCCAAGTCAGAGGGCATGGTTTTCGACTGGAAAAGGGTGGCTTGTCCTCTTCAGGTTGGAGGGGAGTTCCTGCCTCTAGTGGAGGAGTTCAAGTATCTCGGGGTCTTGTTCACGAGTGAGGGAAGAATGGAGCGGGAGATTGACAGATTGATCGGTGCGGCTGCTGCAGCAATGGGGGCGCTGTGCCAGTCCGTTGTGGTGAAGAGAGAGCTGAAAGAAAAGCGAAAGTCTCAATTTACTTGTCGGTCTATGTTCCTACCCTCACCTATGGCCATGAACTTTGGGTCATGACCGAAACAACGAGATCCCGGATAAAAGTGGCTAAAATGAGCTTCCTCTGTAGAGTGGCCGGGGACTCCCTTAGAAATAGGGTGAGGAGCTCTGCCATCCGGAAGGGGCTCTGAGTAGAGCCTCTGCTCCTCCACATTGAGAGGAGCCAGTTGAGGTGGCTCGGGCATCTATACTGGATGCCTCCTGCCTTCCTCAGGAGGTGTTCCAGGCACGTCCTACCGGGAGGAGGCCCATGACACGGCCCAGGACATGCTGGAGGGACTATGTCTCTCAGCTGGCCTGGCAACGCCTTGGGCTCCCCCCCGAGGAGCTGTAGGAGGTTTCTAGGGAGAGGGATGTCTGGGTGTCTCTGCTGAGTCTGCTGCCCCTGCAACCCGGTCCCAGATAAAGCGGAAGACGACGAGTACAAGTACGAGTTTGAGTTGTCCTACATCATCATAATAGAAAATCTATATGTTTATTTATTGATTCAGTCATGAATCAAAATGTGTTGAAAACATTGCCTTATTGTGCCAAAGATAAACAAAAATGGTATTTGCATGTAATTATTCACAAAGCCTCTAATTAATTCGATTTTCTTTTATTGTGTCCCACCACTGGGTCAAATATAAAATATATAATTCATAAATCTTTTTCTTTTATTATTGGCGTACATAGAATCAACATTAACAGGAAAAGCTTTATTTAGAGGAGTATGAAGTTTAAAGTTGCCGGTTTGCCATAAGACATTCTGTCACGTGCCACCTCATAAATAAAAATAAAAACTTCTAGACCCACCCCTGGCTTGCTGTGACTTGCTGTTTGAACACAGTTAGTTGGATGGGACATCATTCCAAGGCTAAACTAAATCAGTAAGGAAAAATTTATGGAAATGTCTGTTTTAGGAAGAAACCACTTTATTGGTTTTCTGATTAACTGGTAGCATGGCAGAACACAAAAGCAGCAAAGCAAACATTATTTCAAACAGATTATTTAGGTTACATTGTGTCAAGTGCTGGAGTGTGATGGTATCCCCTTTTTAAAGCACTGTAATCAATTATTTATTGTTTGTACTCATTCTGCTCTCTTTTTTCACCTTATTTTGTGTCCTTCCTCCCTGTTCTCTCCCTCCTTCCTCTCTGCAACATATGTCTTTCCTCCTCCTTTCTGTTGTGCCCTGATTGACAAAAGTGATGGTGTTTGCTTCTCCTTTCACTGACCTTCAACTTCCAGGAACACATGGTCAGATTTACACACTCAGTGCACAGCCAGACTACTAATGGTTTCTACCTTTGCACGCTCCGTCAATGGGGAATTACAGTCCTTTTACACTAGAAAGTGAACCGAGGACAATTAAACAATGTTGCCAGCAAGGCAAAGAAAGAAATGGCTCTTCACAAAATAATGATTATATGTATTTTATGTCATGTGAATAATATAGTAATGCTATTTTTGTTCCATAGATGGATGCATGATTTAGAAATGTAAACAATATGGGGCCCAATATGAGGGAATTTATGTATATAAGCATTTGCATAGCAAATTCTGTAAAAGACACAAAAGGAATGATTTTCTAGGGACATTTGTTATCTCTTCAAACAAGTGATGGTGTTTATTTTGTTTCCAGCCTGTTTGTATCTAACGGATGTGGTCACCCTAAAGATGTGAGAAAAAGATTTATTTTAACCTAACTTGAGTAATTTAGAAAATGAATACGTTAAAGCGAACTATTTTAGACATATAAAAAAAGTTGCAAGTAAATGGTGCCAACATGTGCCATACTGTGCCACTGGGCAAAGCGCCTAAGAATGTCTTTACTAACAGCTCTGTAACTTTGCTTTAGTTTACCTCAGCTGAATGAATCTTTGCACATGTAATGTCCACAAGTGGATTTAGGCTATTAAAAAGTTTGTAGCCTTATTCATTATATGTTTAAAAGGCTTTATATACTGTACAATTAAAAAAAACTTCTGGCGAGAGAAAAAAATCAAAAAATAATTTTTCTCTGTGTTCCATCCTCATTATCTCTGGAATAATAGCAGCAACTGTGATATTTACACTTCTGATGGAATCTCCTATGTGTTAGCTTTAATTTGATACCAAGATTATTGGTATCAAATGGGGTTTGTAATTGCTGAGAAGAACTGAATTAAATTTGGGCATGTTATATCGAGCACAAACTTCCCAAAACCCTTTTAGGGGATAAGAGGTTAACTTGGCGGACAACCAGTCTGACAACATGAAGAACGCTAGAAGATCCCAAATAGCAATATCATGTGCCAAACTACAGAAATTTAACAAAAGGTTCTTCAAATCTATCAGTCTGGAAAGGTTCCAAAGTCATTTCTAGGTCTTTTGGACCCTGGGGAACGGAACCATTATCCATAAAATGGACAAAACATGGAATAGTGGGGAACCTTTCCAAGAGTGGCCGGCCTACCAAAATTGGCCGGCCATTGATGAGTCATCCAGGAGGTCACAGAAGAACAACATCTAAAGTTCTGCAGACCTCACTTGCCTCACTAAAGGTCAGAGGCTTACATCAGAGTTCAAGTTTCATCAACAAGAATGAAAATGGGCAAAATGGCCTCTATGGGAGATATCCACTGTTCACCAAAGAGAATACAAAGGCCCATCTCACATTTACTAAAAACATTTTGATTAACCCCAAAACATTTTCAAAAATATTCTGTGGACTGATGAGACAAAAGTGGAGTCCTTTGAAGGGGGAAGGCCCGTTACATCTGGTGCCAAACTAACACAGCATTTTAGAAAAAGAACATTAAACCTACATACAAACGTAGAAATAGTAGTGTGATTGTCATTAGCTGCACTGCTTCCTGATGACTTACTTTATTTCATGGAACCAGAAAGTCCTACATGAGAATGTTTAAACATCAGTAAAGCTCAAGCTCACTAGGTGGTGGCCTAGTGCTCAGAGAGCAGGCCATTTGCATCCCGGAGAAGTCACAAGTACCCTGGTTTGAATTTCACAGCCTGCCACTCTGGGTCCCTGAGCAAGACCCTTAGCCCCTAAATGCTCCCCAGGTGGTGCACAAAGGCAGCCCACTGCTCACTAAGGAATGGCTAAAATGCATAGGATAATTTGTGAGATCAATAAAGTCTAAATTATTATTATTATTATTATTACTTTGGTTATACAGCAGAATAATAATACAAGGGACACCAACAGGTTGAGATTTTAAAGTGGCCTAGTCAAAGTCCAGTTGAGAAAATCCAGTTGCTTTGGCTTGACCTTAAACGGGCTCCAAGTAACTGAGCTATATAGTAACTGAGAAACTTACAGTTCTGCAAAGCAGATTGGGCTGAGACTAGGCCCTCGTTGCCAGTTATCACAAACAATTGAAAGCAGCTGTTGTCACCAAGGTTGAAGTTTGGGGGGGGGGTACTTTTTCCCACAGGGCCAGATTGGTTTGAATAGCTTTTTTCCTTCGTATATTCAGTATATGGAAACTGCATATACATGTTTTCAGGTCATCAGTGTTATCCAATAAGAGCACTTTCTCCTTTCCTTGATTCAATGCTACTCTCTCTTTCATTTTCTGTAAAGCACTCTCCTTCTGTCCTGTTTATTTCGACTGTCTTCTCGTGTTGTAATGCAGAAATACTGTTGTAGGCAATCCAAAATGTTAGGAGCTAAAATCCAACACCTACAAGTGATGCAGATATCAGCAGACCTTTGCTAAAACCTCAGTAAAAATAATTATTTTTTTTGCTTCCTAAACTTCTTTAACTCTTTCATAGATACCTGCCTCTCTGCTTTATCCCTCCTTCTCTCCCATCCCACTTTCTGTCTGAACCTCCAGCACTGTCTCGGTGCTCTCTCTCTTTAATGGTAGTATTATCCCTCACTTAGCCATTTGATTCTCTAAGCCTAAGCCTCTCCCTTAGAGCCGCATGAAAGACAGCAAGAGCAAGAGAGGGCGATATAGACAAGAGGTCTTGGTCTGAGCTCTGTTGGGACGGCTGAGGAGAGAATGAGAGCAACACATTTCCCTACTCATATTTCTTGCTGCACGTTCAACAACAAATAAACTTGAAGCGGATTTCCTCAGGGAGACTGTGATCTCAGAAATGACAGCAGCAAAAAATCTAAACATAGGATCCACATCATTTGTGGTCAGTAGTCTGAAAAATACAACTTGATCATTGTATTATGATACAATGATATAAGGGTAGCCTTATAAATGTAAGGCTACCCTTTTCATTCCCAGTTGATAATACATACAAACGTGGATGCATTTGGTGTGCAATTTTTAATCAAGCAATTTATTAATCTTAAAAATAAAACATGCAAGCAAGGTTTATAAAAAGACTTAAAGTACATACAAAGGACAATGTGAGTAGTTTTATGAGAACAATAAATACATTTTGTTCCTTGCAGAATCAACGGGAGAATCGTTTTATTATGAACTGCTGCAACATACACAAGTCTGAAATGAGAATTGACTTAATATAGAACTGAATCAAGTGTCCAGCCATTAATGAAAAATGTGGAAAATAGCAATCTTAACCTTCCTATTACATTTGGTGTCCATGGTGTTTATCGTCTGTAAATAAACATTTGACATCACTTTTTTGGCTTCATATTTAGTGACTTTTCCTTTCATTTTTTAATGTCCTTTATACATGTATGCATCGATATTCTCTAACCCTAACCCTAACAGGCTGTTTTAGCTTAATATAACATATAACTGGCTCAGAGTTTATCAGTTCTTTCTTTCTAGGTGAAACGACTAAAGGAGCTACACCCATTAACATTTACCTTTTCCTTCCCATAGAAAGTACTCCTGGATCAGTGCTTCTTTGTTCTCTTTGTGTCTCTGCTCGGTTCTCTCTAACCCCCAGTCGGTCGTGGCAGATGGCCGCTCACACTGGTTCTGGTTCTGCTGGAGGTTTCTTCCTGTTAAAAGGGAGTTTTTCCTCTCCAATGTTGCTACATGCATGCTCAGTATGAGGGATTGCTGCAAAGTCAACGCCAGTGACTGTCCACTGTTTCTACATGCTCATCCGGGAGGAGTGAATGCTGCAAGTCACTGACTGGATGCAATCTGCTGGGTTTCCCTTAGATAGAAAAACTTTTTATCCAATTGAATAAATAACTGAATCTGGCTGCACTGTTCAATGATTCGGATTAATTGGAATGCATGTACCTGACTTTTGTGAAGTGCCTTGAGACGACATGTGTTGTGAATTGGCGTTATATAAATAAACTGAATTGAATTGAATTGAATTGAATAACATATAAGGTGTGTGTTTGTATTCATGACCATGCATACATCATTCTGGTTGGACAGTTGACCACTCTGGGCTTTATTTTAATTGACTGGTTTTGTGGCATGGAAACTGACAGAGGTTGGGAGTTTGGGAAATCCATTCTAGGAGCTTAATGATGGCCTCCTTAATTTGGTCTAAAACCAGCTTGGGTGTTTGTTTGGGATCATTGTCCCACTGGGAACCCCAACCGTGCTCAAGTTTCAATCCTCTAGTTTGATTTGAGGTGAACTGGAAAAATCTAGGGGTGGTCCTTCATAAATTCATTTATTGTGTGTACTGAACCAGCAACACCAGTAGAGGAAGAGCCATGGTGGATCTGGACTTTTTCCAAACATCCAAAACAATCATGATCACTAAAGGTTACCAGGCTTGCCAGGTTAAGACTTTCTAAGACCTTCTGCACCACTTATTAAAAGATGAGTATCTGAACATGTTGGAGCCTATATGTCTAATTTTATGAAACATGTCACTTATATCTACAATAAAAGAAATGTTCTATCACATGCTGAAGGATTGTGGGAGAAGAGGCCAAGGAAAACAGATATTGGGAATCAAGCTTAATGTGTTGTATGTAGACTTTTCTTAGCCAAATGAACTCAGGTCTGTGATGCTCAGTAAGGAGAAGAAAGAATTAAGATGGCTTCTAGCACCTCCACTTCAAACAGTTGCACTCCGGGGAGCACAAAGAAAATGCATAACCATACCTGATTTAGTCAGAGTGAGAACATGAGACCCGAGTGTTTTCTGTATGTGTATAACTCTTTAAGAGAATCACTGAAGATGGATCCACTACAGTCTGCATAATTCATGTGGCAGACACCACTAGGAGTTACGTAACATATACCACGAGAGACTAGATACAGTGAGTGCGTGTTTAACATAATAATATATTTTAATGGGTCTGATGTCACAACCTTTTAGCTCTATTTCCCGTCAACTGCCATTCTGTGCATTAAGTCTTTGACTTACTCTCCAAACATGGTTATTACTCAGACACATTTTAACCAGTTCAACTGCTTCACCCTGTATTTACACTGTCACATTCACTTGGCATCAAAATCCATCTCCTGTTACAAGCTCAGATTGGATTTTCTCTCAGTGCAAGGTATGCAAATATGCATGAACATCACTTCCACATCCTGCAGCTGGCAGAATGTTTCCTGTACCAGCTGCCATACTCTTACTTGTTAAACTCATGCGCTATGGGCCGAAAGTTGCAACCAGCAGACACTTGCATAAGTCTGTGCTTCGCTGCAAATTTTGATTTAAGAGACCAGCAGTTCAGTAAAACTCTTCATTTAAATGAGTATAATAAATGGAGATAAGCAGACAGGTAAGCCTGAATGGAGTGCACCACAAGAGTAAACTTTTTCCACATGTCAGACAAACTGTTGGGAAGGTGATGAGCCACAGGTAGAAAATTCCAAAGGTAAACTATTATTGTCAGAAGCACGGTTCAGAACAAAAACTACACTGAAAAACAAAATAACAGAGTCAACCGATTTGTGGCAGACATTTTGACTGATATCTGTGAGGTCCAATCATTTTGTTCTTCCCCTGTTTCCCAAAAATTAAACTTATTTGCTTCCAAAGTTTTGCTCAATGTGAATCCCACTTCAGCAAATTACAATATTGGTGGTTATTGTTCAAGCCTGGGAGAGTCATCTGTATCCCTTGCACACAAAAAGTAATTTTTAAAAGTTTGCCATAAAAAATATTATGTATGAAAATATTTTTCTCATTTCTTTTTGACAACGCCATTAAAAAATCCTTTACCAAACCTAATTTGTGAGTGTTTAACCCTTTAAATGCCAGTTTTATTGATTAACGCCTCAAAAGAAACATGTATTTCCACATATCATTTATGCAAACTAAATCTTCTTGTTGTTGTCTAGTTTAGATTTTTATTTTTTTGTTGGGGGTGGGGGGCCTTCTGCAGTCATAAGGTTTGTGCTAAAAAAAAAAAGAATTAGGGGTTATTAAGAAAAGGGTTTTTTAGAAAATTGCTTGCAAAAGCATCAGGAGCACCTCCTTAGAACTGAGGATGAATTCTAACATATGCGAAATGCCATGTCTGTTATCTGCAAGGCCACTGTCCCAGCGGGTTGTTTCTTTTTCTTGTCTTACAGCAAAATTATCACCAGCTTTTTTGTAGACTGTTTGTTTCTATGCAGTTTGCATAACAAATCAGCAATGGTCTTAGGTGAGTTTAAGTCCTATCCAAATCACTCATAGCTGGTTGTGTCAAGCAGAAGAGGACTATTGCAATGAAACAGGTTTTAGCTTCCTGCACCTCTCTGTTTACCTCTGGATGACCCACCTACCTTTTGGATAAAAATCAGTTCTAAAGTATTAATGTTTTAGTTCATCATTTCATAAGTATTTATCCAAATCATTTGAAGTTTGGTGTGTTAAACAAAGGGTGACCTTCATAATAAGGTGAGTCAGTCTGTCATTTTCTACCACTTCTTCCATAGTGGGTCGCGGAGAAGCTGGTGCCCATCTCCAGCAGTGGGGTACACCCTGGACAGGTCGCCAGTCCATGGCAGGGCAACACAGACACACACACAGGACAGACAAACATGCACACACTCATTCACACCTAAGGACAATGTAGAGAGATCAATAAACCTAACACTCATGTTTTGGACTGTGGGAGGAAGTCAGAGTACCCAAAGAGAACCCTTGCATGCACGGGGAGAACATCCAAACTCTATGCAGAAAGACCCCCAGCCGGGAGTTGAATCCAGGACCTTCTTGCTGCAAGGCAACAGTGCTACCAACTGTACCATCGTGCAGCCCATAATATGTGAGTTTCAGAGTCAATTAAAATAAATGTTTATAAATATGGTAGGGCTTTCTCCTACATGTATTCATAATGCCTTGTTTAAATGTGGGCACACTGCTTTAGGACAGAAGCATGGCATCTTCTTGGTGAAGTTGCCTTTGTTTCTGGACTCAGGATGCCCACATTTAAGTTTAACACCCCTTAGTTTTTCCTTTCCCATTAAAACTACTGCTGGATCAATGCATCTGTGTGTTTTCATGTGTTTGCTTTATCCTCTCAAACCACTGTTAGTTGGAGTGGATGGTCCCTAATACTAAGCCAAGTATTGCTGGGGGCTTGCTCTGTTTTTTTTTTTTGTGGCGCTAGAGCCCTTTATTTTTTCATTTTTCCGACAGTAGGCAGACAGGAAAGAGGGCAAAGAGAGGGGGAGACATTCGGCAAAGGTCATGGGGTCCGGGACAGCTGCATCGAGGACTATAGCCTCTGCACATGGTCGCGCGCTGAACCCCTACACCACCAGCACCACGCCCAGAGGCTTGCTGTGTTGAAAAGGGAGTTGTTCCTTTCCACTGTCACCACTGGAGTTCTAATGTTCACAAACCAACCAAATCTATTGACTGGCTTTATGATTGCTGAGTTGCAGTTTTAATCTGTTTTTTCCCCTCCCGTCATAGAACCCACCATGAATTCTACCATGTATCCGAGGGTTCTTGAGAGTCAGAAATCCCATCTGAAGTTACCATGGGTTTCCTCAGAGTGAGGGATTGCTGCAAAGTCAAAGACTCAATTCAACTGGCACAGAGTGATCACAGTGTAACAGAGCAGCAGGAAGATGCCGAGTAAATCTGTGCAGAGGCAGAACCTGCATATCGAAAGAAAGGGACTAGAGGGATCGAGATGAGTACAAACAGAGGAAGACAGTCAACAAAGAGAGAAAAAGTAAATGGGGGAAAAATAAACTTGGAAATTGCCTTCCTTAGATTACTGTTCATGCCAGACTAAACACAGAAATTTTATAATATTCAAACAAACAGAGAAACACTTTTATTTAATCTGAGTAAAAACTAAATTGGGAGAGGCTGAGGGAATTAAAGCAGAGGTTCTGGTGAGAAATAACTCATGTTTCACAAAATTTTGGAGGTGAGATCTCTTTGCTGTAAATGAACAGCAAACTCTTCGTTTTGGTTCATATTTTTTAGTATCAGACTTAACATCTGAAAAAGACCTAAAACCAAGAAGAAAATCCTTTAGGGTTTAAAACCACTTTTTAGATTTATTTACTGATCTAATGTGACGTATTATGAGCAAACTAGTAGAGTCAACATTTTTTGAATATGCTGTTAGTGATCTTCTCATTGCACCTGCTGGTTATGATAGACTCAGGTTAGACATAGTCTACAGATCTAGTTTTTCTCAGGAAAGAGTTTAGACTTCAGGAGGAAATGGTATCATTAGGGGTTTATTGCCTGAGGGAAACACAAAACCTTCCTTTAACCTTCTCTTTAGTCATTCACCTCATTTTCCTTCATTGTGCTGTTTATGATGCTATTTTCTGTCTTTCACCCACACTCTGAATTTGTCCTGTTTCAGTAGAGGTAGCACTGGGAACAAAGAGTGGAAACTATTCATCTCTCCAGACGTGTAGGGACACATTACGTCTGTCATTCTTAATAGTTCTGTTGCTATTGTCTGCATCTACAGTAATTTTATTCAGGGTGCATAACAGACAATGATCAGCTATGTACTCAGCTTTTTATTTGTCTGTCTAAATGTTTTATGTAATCTTTTAACTTTGATTTTGTTGTTCATTATTCAATACAAAACATACATTTGCCACTTTAAAACAATACAAACGATCTACAGTTGTAATCAGATACCGTCATGAGCCTTGAGTGTGTTTTGTTATCAATTCTGGGTTGTTTGTTATTTTTCAAAAGGCCTTGCCATAACCGGTTTGTTTCACTGTGTTGTTTGTCATTGTTGTTAAGGTCTTGCCATTCTAGTTTTTCCCTTTGTGTTTAGTTTCTTACTTATTTCTTGTGTTTTCTGTTCTCTGCGCAGTTTGCTTTAGACTCCTATGATAATGTCAGGCTTTTTCAGTTTAGTCTGTAGATCCTTTTCATTTAGCTTAGTTCTCTCTTACCCCTTTAACACTAACACGGTTTGGAGTAAGTTCTTATTCCCAAATGTGCTTTCAAACTGGTGTTTCCACCAAAAAAAGAGGTATAAACTATGTTTCAACTCAGGGAGTGCAGAATTCTTGGTTTTGTGTGCAAACTGTGACATCACCCATGGGTAGGTCAAAGCTGGAAACGATAGAAACAACAAGTATGGCGGTGAAGACGAAGAATGTACCATGCCAAAATCAGATGAACATGTCATGGCTTTTAGGGCTTTAGGTTAACTGAAGCCTTAAACTGAAGGGTAACTGAAGCCTTGAGTTAAATGGAGGAACACATGTTTTCATATTTTAAGGCAGCATCAAACAAATTACTTCCTTGTGTGACATTATGGGAAAATCTAAAGAAGTCAGTCAAGATATCAAGACGAGAACAGTGGACCTCCCAAAGTCCAGCTCATTCTTCCGTTCAGTTCAGATGCCTGATAATAGTTATCCAAGATGGTGCAGCGGATGGCAACCTTTAAGCTTTGCTCTCTTATTTTCTGCATGTTTTTGTGGTGCCTCTGCCACCATTTGGTGGTTTCTTTCAGTCAGTCTTCTCTTGGCATATTTTCACCATCATTCTTTGACACCAGGCAGCTTCACTGAGATCCTAACCAGAGGAGCTGCGGCTCTCTATGGGCTATACCGCCGGAGATGGCGGAGAGGGAAGAGAGCCGGCATGCTCATGAACCTCCGACAGTGGGGACTGCCTTCAATCCACCTGGCAAATGTACGTTATCTGGCCAACAAGATGTATGAACTGTTTCACCTCACCTGTAAAAACTCCGACCTCTGCGGATCTGCTGCCCTCTGCTTTACCGAAACCTGGCTGAGTGAGAACAACCCGGACTGCGCACTTCTGATACGGGCTTTCAGCTGTTTAGAGCGAACCCCAACCTGGATGTGGAAAAAACGAGGAGGCAGAATCTGCTTTTATATAAAGAAAAGTTGGTGTAGAGATATCAAAGTTCTGAAGAAGACATGTAGCCCTGAACTGGAGTCATTTCTCATCAACTGGAAACTGTTTTATTCACCGAGGGAGTTCTCCTCATTTGTACTGGTTGGTTCTTACATACCACCTCATGGCTGCACTTGAGATGCTGAAAAACAACTGGCTGAGCTGATAACAGATGTGGAGAAAAACATCCAGAGTCTCTCTCGTCATTGTTCTTGGGGACTTTAACAATGCAAACCTCTCCAATGAACTTCCCTAATACAGACAGCAGACCAAGACCTTCTGCACATACAATAACAATAAAACTTGGTCCACTTCTCATCTGAGCCAGCTGCGCAGGGATAAGGAAGAGGCTCACAGCAGTGGGGACCTGGTCCTGTATGAGCAGGCCAGGAACAAACTGACCAAGGAGTTAAAAAGCAGCGAAGAGAAGCTACAGTGAGAAGGTAAAAACAAGCATCTCACATGGAGACGCTTCTGTTGTTTGGAATGGTTTGAAAAACCTGACCTCCCCCAAAGCCTGAGCAGAATCCTCGCCTGGTAAATAAGTTGAATGGCTTCTAATGCAGGTATTAAAAGCAGCAGTTCACACCCTAACCACACTCCTCCACATCACATTGAGACACAAATTCTTGCCATTAACCAACCACCCCCCTACCTTCAGAACCCTTGCCTGCACTTAGGATCTCTGAAGAAGATGTAAATAGGCTCTTTCAGCGCCCGAAAACAAGGAAGGCCTGATAATGTCTCCCGATCATGCCTGAGAGCCGGCGCTGAAAAACTGGCCCCCATCTTTAATGAGATCTTCAACAAGTCACTGGAGCTGTGTGGGGTTCCCTCCAGCTGCAAATGCTCCACCATCATCCCAGTACCCAGGAAACCCACCACAGGATTAAGTGACTACAGGCCTGTCGCCCTAACATCTGTGGTCATGAAACCCCTTTGAGCGACTGGTGTTAAGGCACATGATGGTGGTCAGATTGCTCCGTGGCGCCTGTGTATGGCAGCCTCACTTCTTCCCCAGGGCAGCTGTGGCTACAATGTAGCCCACCACTGTCAGTGTGTGAATGAGTGAATGACTAATTGTAGTGTAAAGCGCTTTGGGTTCTCTGGGGACTTGATAAAGGGCTATACAAATGCAGGCCATTTACCATTTATCTGAGGGACATCACAGCCCCCCCTGCTGGACCCCCTGCAGTTTGCCTACTGGGCAAACAGGTCCGCAGATCCTGCAACACCCCGACCACCCACATCCTCCACCAGCACAAAGTCCCGGCCTCCACCTGTCAGTGGATCCCCAGGTTCCTCAAGGACCGGCAGCAGCAGGTAAGGCTGGGGAGCATTTTCTCCCGCACAAGTCATGAAGTGCTTCGAGAAACTGGTACGGGGTCATATCACTTCACATCTGTCCCCCACACTCGACCCCCACCAGTTTGCCTACAGGGCCAACCGGTCCACGGAGGATGCCATCGCCACCGCCCTGCACACCACGTTGACCCACGTGGAGCAGAGAGGGAGCTACGCGAGGCTGCTCTTCCTGGACTTCAGCTTGGCGTTCAACACCATAATCCCGAGCTGGCTGGTGAGCAAACTGGGACACCTGGGTCTCCCCAACAGCACCTGTAGTTGGATTATGGAGTTTCTGACAAACCGCTCCCAGAGGGTGAGAGTAGGACACCACCTGTCCTCTCCATTGAGGACCAACACGGGTTCTCCACAGGGCTGTGTGCTGAGCCCCCTGCTCTACACCCTCTACACCCACGACTGCACCCCCACCTACCCCAGCAACAGCATCATCAAGTTCGCGGATGACACCACGGTGGTGGGGCTCATCTCAGGAGGGGATGAGACGGCTTACAGGACGGACGTGAAGCATCTGTCAGCATGGTGCATGGACAATAATCTGACTCTGAACACCGCCAAGTCAAAGGAGCTCATCGTTGACTTTCTGAGGTGTAAACAGGACACACAGCCCATCATCATCAACGGGGACAGGGTGAAGATGGTGCCAGTCTTCAGGTTCTTGGGCACCCACATCAGCGAGGACCTGATGTGGACTTCTAACTCCACGGCGATCCTGAAGAAGGCGCAGCAGAGACTGTACTTCCTGAGGACTCTCAGGAAGAACAACCTACGACCAGAGCTGCTGCTGTCCTTCTACCGCTGCACGGTGGAGTCGGTGCTGAGCTGCGGCATCTCGCTGTGGTTCTCCAGCTGCACTGCAGCAGAGAAGAAGCAGCTCCAATGGGTCATCAACACCGCTCAAAGACTGACCGGCTGCCCTCTCCCCTCCCTGGAGGAGATTTACTCCACCCGCTGCCTCAGGAGAGCCCGCAGCATCATCAGGGACCCCTCACACCCTGGTCACCATCTTTTTGAACTGCTCCCCTCTGGGAGGCATTTCAGGGCAATAAGGACAAAAACAAACAGACTGAAAAACAGCTTCTTTCCTAGAGCTGTTGTTGCCCTGAACGCCTCATGTACTCATGTACACTGTTAAATGACATAAACACTAAATACATTCCGTGCAATTTTTCCTTTTGCATTATGCTGCCTCACGTGCAATAACCTGTAAATATTCTGTATATATATATATATATATATATATATATATATAAGTATATATATATAATTATATATATATATAATATATTATATCTGTTTCCACCGGCACAGCCCTTTTTTAAACTTTTTTGTATTTATTTTCTCTAAATTTGCACTACTTGCCTGCACTGTTTTTGTTCTGGTTTTTTTTGGAAATTTCGTTGCACCCATGTGGAGCAATGACAAATAAAGAATTCTGATTCTGATTCTGATTCTGAAGAACCATGAACACTGGTGCCCCCCAGGGGTATGTACTCTCCCTACTCCTCTTCTCCCTCTACACAAATGACTGAACCTTTGCGGACCCATCTGTGAAACTCCTGAAGTTTGCAGATGACACCACTGTTACTGGAGGTGCTAGTCATCTTCTACACTGCCATCATTCAGTCTGTCCTGTCATCTCAGTGTGGTTTGGTTCATCCACAAAACAGGACAGGTCCAGACTGCAAGGAACAATCAGGTCTGCAGATAGTCATCAGGGCTGACCTTCCCTCTATCCAGGACTTATACAGGTCTAGGGTCAGAAGAAGGGCAGCTAAAATCTCTGCAGACCCCACACACCGTGCACACAAACTGTTCAGGGTTTTACCTTCAGGTTGGTGCTACAGAGCACTGTCTGCTAAAACCAGCTGCCACAAAGACAAATTCCTTGTTTGTCTGTACAAACTTAGCAATAAAGCTGATTCTGATTTTGAAAGTGCCAAGTTCATCTATTCAGACAACTATTAGTTACAAGGGGTTTAACTACAACAAAGTCAATATTTTCTTATGTCTCAGTTCCATTTAGTGGGTAGGGCTGAAAAGGTGTGTGTGAGCAAAACATCCTTCAAACCTGACCCAGTTCTGCCTGAAGGAATGGGCCAAAATTCTAGCAAGCTGTTGTGAGAAGCTTGTAAAGGGAAACGCAAAACTAGGGCTGCAACAACAAATCGATACTGAAGCTATCTGACAAACATTTATTTATTAATTTTGTTTTATTTATTATTTATTATTGTAACAGAAAACTCAAGCTGAAACCTATTTTTTGTGCGCTTATTTGCTCAGTCCAAATATTATATAGGATATAAATATTATATATATGAAAAGTTCAGCCTGATTTATTATCAGACAGTGAGGAAAAAAGTCATTTGTCTTATATACAATACTGGCCTTTTACACTGGCTCTATCGGGCCCGGCTCCACTCCACTCAGTCCGCTTTGCGAGCATTCTGATTACTGTTCTTTCCATACCGGTACCTACTTTTTTCATCCCTGACCTGAGCAGGTCTGACTGGGGCTGAGTAGGGACTTCATGTGACTTGAATAGAGTGCTGTTCACTGATTGGCCATGGGATCAGGAGAAATGAGAATTTGCCACACAATGGCCAGAGCGGGTCTTACCAAAATATAATTGTATTATTTGCAAATCATAAACCATGCCACATCAGCTTTCTGAATTACATGCAGGTAGGGGACGCTGTTTTAGTTACTGTGAGAGAAGGCAGTGGCACAAAATATTCTTAAATAAAATGATGAAAAGACAACCGGTTCCCTCTCAAAGCCGACGCAGGGGACCTTTATTTTCAGAACACAACTCTGAATGCATCATCAACAAAATCCAAAGAATGGTGAATCAACTAATTAATTAAGATCCTATTTTAGGTTCCTGTGCGCACATTATTTTAACTATGTTAAGACTCAGTAAACTAAGCCTATTCACTAATCAGACCAAATACTGCTACTCTGTAGCTCTTCCCAACTGCCTCCTTCAGGAGCACAGCTCATCAACTCAGCCATCATGAACAAACATCCATCTACGTCAAAACCACAAACTACGTGTCAATGAAGGGGACGTTCAGGTCAGCTTAGGTCCTTTCAGACAAAAACCCACCCATCCTAAAAGGCGGGAGAAAAAGGCAGGGGGCCTCAGAGAAAACTCATTTTCAGCCAATCTGAACGAGACATCCCTGTAATGAACCTAATATGTATCATTATCATATATTTTAAGGATCTTTAATGCCAATCAGGTGCTGATCCATCATTCCTATTACCAAAATATTATAACAGAAAAACACTGATCATGTTGAAACTCTGGAGCTAAATATCACAAGAATGGATGGACCCATACTATCAGGGTGCATAAAAAGCTTTAAAAAATTCAGAACCTTAAAACGAAATAGAAACGAAACATGAAGTTATGATAGGAGATAGAAAACGTCAGTTAAATTCTCAGCAGCAAAACAGTGCAGTTGTCCTTAGTTTGTAGTCTCTTAGATTAGTTTATTTCAATTTTATTGTTCTGCCATTGCATTTCTCCTGGTTCAGGGTCCCACAAAGTCTTCATGTGTCCTTAGGTCTCTGAGTCCAACACTCAAAAAGGGGTCCTTGAACAGCCAGTCTTAGGGTTAGTCTCCCCCAGGGGCCTTCACTGTTGGATTTCATCCCCAATGAATCCACAATCCAATTACAGAGTCCAGATTTCTGTTTGTGTTACCCCGGCCAAAATAATAAAACAGATTTGTCTTTTATTAGGAAACTTACCTGATCAAAGAAACTGAAACCATATACATTCATCTTACCTTAATATCCTAAATCAGCTGATCACACACTTAATCAGCTGTTTAGACACACAAACATTTCCCCCAAAACACACAAATCCATAGCACCATGAAACAGCATATTTGGTTCTGACATTTATTGATGGTCCTTAAGTGAACCAGCATCTGCAGGAGGAGGGAGCAGGCAGAGAGCAGCTGCCAATAATCAGACTGCCTGCATCAGGTCAAATGGGACGAAAACCCCGCTGAATCCATGGAGAGCAAATATCCAATATCCAACCTTAAACTAGCTTCACTGGGGTCAGAAGTCTGGGGATTTGTACTTTAAAATCCTTGTCCTCATTATTGCCATGTCATGATCTGTCTGTGTTAGGTTGTTTACTTTCTCTGCACAGTCAGATTCTTCTTTGTTCATTCAGGTTTATTTGATTCCTTCTGTTTAGTTTTTGTTACTTCCTGGATTCCTGTGTTAGATATGTTTAGTTTATCTTTTAGATTAATTAGAAATATCCTATCCAGGAGTGATGCTGAAAAACTAGTCCATGCATTTGTTACTTCGAGGCTGGACTATTGTAATTCTTTACTATCAGGATGTCCACAAAATGCAGTTAAAAAACGCCTTCAGCTGATTCAAAATGCTGCAGCAAGGGGTTCTGATGAAAAAATTAAAAAGAGAGATCATATTTCCCCACTTTACTTCCCTTCATTGGCCTTTTTAAATCCAGAATAGAAAATTTAAAAATCTCCTCCTCACATATAAAACCCTTAATTTATTTGCTCCATCATAAATCAGAGATCTGATTTTTCCATGTTTCCCTAACAGAGCACTTCGTTCTCAGACTGCAGGTTTACTGGTGGTTCCTAGAGTCTCTTGAAGTAGAATGGGAGGCAGATCCTTTAGTTATCAGGCTCCTTCCTGTGGAACCAGCTCCCCCAGGTTTTGTCCGGGGGGGCGGACACCCTGTCTACTTTTAAGGCTAGGCTTAAAACTTTTTTTTTTTGATAAAGTTTATAGTTAGGGTGGCTTAGGGTTTTTGAGCTATTTCCCTTTTTTTACCTCCGTCTTCTTCCCCCTTTTTGGGGGGTAAGGGGGAAGGGTTTAGGCAAAACCGGCTCGGTTATGGTTTAGGTGCAAACACCCCCCTCCCCCTTTCTGCCTACCTGTATGACCCCCTCTCTTTTCCAATGGTTATAATCAATCTGACAGGAGAGAGGGTATCCAAATTTTTGTGGTTTTTTAGTATAAAACAATGGCCATCAGTGGGCTGTAGATCAGAATCAGAATAGGAATCAGAATCAGCTTTTTTTGCCCAAGTTTGTACATACAAACAAGGAATTTGACTCCCGGTACACTTTGCTCTTTGGTTTTTTTTTTGGCACTACAGAATATACATATTTACAATGTACAATATACACATATATAAAAAAAAAGGGTGCATTTTGCAACAAAAATGTATTTTGTTTTGTATTTTATTGAATGTTTCAACAGAGAAACAGCCTGAGGGAAGAAACTGTCTCTGTGGCGGCTGGTTTTTTGAACAGGGCTCTGTAGCGTCGCCCTGAAGGCAGAACTTAAACAGTTTATGTGCAGGGTGTGGGGGGTCTGCAGAGATTTTAGCAGCTCTTTTTCCGACCCTTAGAACCTGTATAAGTCCTGGATGGAGGGAAGGTCAGCCCTGATGATTCTCTCTGCAGTCCTGATTGTTTGTTGCAGTCTGGGCTGTCCTGTTTTTGAGGGGAACCCCAAAAACCCCACAGATGGACAAAAACTGTCTACTTTTAAGGCTAGACCTTTTTTTAAAAAAATTTTTTTTTTTTTTTTTTTATTTTTTTTTTTTATATTTTTTTTTTTGGTTTTTTTTGGGTTTATTTTTTTTTTTGGTTTTTTTTACGTTTTTTTTTTTTTTTTGTTTATTTTTTTTTGTTTTTTTTTTTTTTTTTCCCAAAATTTTTTTTTTTATTTTTTTTTTTTTTCTTTGGGGGAAATTTTTTTTTTTTTAATGGTTTTTACCCGGTTCCTTTTTTTTTTTTTAGTTTTTTTTTTTTTTTTCTTTTTTTATTAATTTTTTTTTGTTTTCCCCTTTTTTTTTTTTAATTTATTTTTTTTTTTTTTTTTAAAAACTTTGGGGTTTTTTTTTTTTTTTTGGGTTTTTTTTTATTTCTTTTTCCTTTTTGTTTTTTTTTTTTTTTTTTTTTAAAAAAACTTTCCTTTTTGATAAAGCTTATAGTTAGAGTGGCTTAGGTTTTATCCTGAGCTATCTATGTAGTTATGCTGCTATAGGCTTAGGCTGCTGGAGGACAAAAAATGACCACTTTCACCCTCTTCGCTACTTTCTCACACTACTCTTCAATTTTGTATTATTTGCTGTTATTTCAGCTTTTAACTTTTTTTCTCTCCTTTTTCTTTTCCTAAAAAGCTACACCTGGCCTGCCCTTATGTTCTACCTGTAACACCTTTCTGGAGAGGGGAAAATCCCCAAGCTTCTGCTGGCAACAACTTAAGGGCTCCCCCCTCTACCGAGTTTCCACATGGCCCCTGTCTTTCAGTTTTTAAACCCTTTTCTCTCCCTAGACATAGCTACTGACTGAGCTTCTACTGTAACTAACTCTATGTGCTCTCTTTCAGACTCTAAACTTAAAAAACTGGCTCAGAGTTTATTCTGTTTTTCTTTCTAGGTGAAACTACTGAAGGGAGCTACATCCTTTAACATTTACCCTTTCCTTCCCATAGAAAGGGGACCCCTGTATCAGTGCTTTTTTTTTCTTTTTGGTCTCTGCTCTTTTCTCTCAAACCCCAGTCGGCGGGGGCAGAGGGCCGCTCACACTGGTTTTGGTTCTGCTGGAGGTTTTTTCCCTGTTAAAAAGGGAGTTTTTCCTCCACTGTCGCTACATGCAGGCTCAGTATGGGGGGATTGCCCCAAAGTAAAAGGCCAAAGGACTGTCCACTGTCTCTACATGCTCATCCAGGAGGAGTGAATGCTGCAAGTCACTGACTGGATGCAATCTGCTGGGTTTTCCTTAGACAAAAAAAATTTTTTATGCAATTAAATAAATAACTGAATCTGACTGCACTGTTCAATGATTAGGATTAATTTTGGGGAATGTATGTACCTGACTTTTGTGAAGTGCCTTGAGACGACATGTGTTGTGAATTGGCGCTATATAAATAAACTGAATTGAATTGAAATTTATATTTCCTTATGTCTTGTTTCCCCATGTTTATGTCCTCTAGTCTCATTGTTTACTTGCTTCATATCATTTAGATGTTTTTTGGGTTTTCTCCTGTACCCCCTGCTCCCTCTGTATTGTTTAGGCTCCCTTGTCCCCATCTGTCTCATATTCTCCTGATTAACTCCCCTCCTAGTTCATTGGTCCACACTTTATTTCCCTCAGTATTTAAGCTCTCTGGTTTTCACTGTTTGTCTCCGGTTCCTTCTGATACCCTGTTATCATCCTGAGATCTACCCTGTGTTCTTTATGTTCCTGTCCTGCCGTGTATGTTTTCCAGCCTGTCGGTAAGTTCCTGCTTATTAAAATTACTTCTCTACTTATGGTGTGGCTCCCATCCTCCTGTATGCACTTTGGTCCTGCTTCACCTCCACACAACATGACACACCATGGCTGAGGCAAAAACCTTCACATGAAGCCCAAAATGTTAACTTCTTCAGGCAAACTTTAGAGCAAGACATTCTCGCACATACAATAATACATGACACAAGTAATAGGATTTGTAACAAACAACCAGAGTTGTGGTTGTTACAGAAAGTATTACATGTAGGAACTAAAATAACTAACATCAAAGAAAAATGATTTCAGATATAAACAATTTACCTCTGTTTCATTGGATTTGATGGTCTAAAGTTTAAATCTGCAGCTTACCCATTATATCTGAGAAAAAACTTTTTTTATTTGATTCTAGAGAAAGGGATATGTAAATATGTAATTAATGCATGATCTTTGCTCAGGCCCTCTCTCTTTACCTGAAGAGGATTTGGATCCTACTCCTGTGTAGTGTCCCTGCTGCCTAACCAATTCTGAGAAAAGTAGGTGGCAATCTACATCTGTTTGTTCTCTGAGAGTGTCTTAGACAATCTTTCAAAGGTCGGCTTGAGAAGTGATAGCGCTGTGAAACAGAGGGATGGAGCTGAGCTCCAGCAGGGCGTGATTTAGACATCAGATTGTGAAGGTCAGATCTGCTGTCCTCTACTCTCATTTAAACCCTGCATGGAACACTCTATTGTTCTCAATGATAAAATACTTTTGCAGCAAATCTTCTTATGACATACCAACAACTCCTTGTTTAACAAAGATAACAGCACCTTTATTCAATCCTGGTGGTCTAATTTGTGGTTTTTCATCAACTATGTCAAATTATAAGCATTTTCCTCCAAAAGCATCTTAACAACTTTTCAACTTCCTCTTTTTTTATTTTCCTTTTAGGAGTACTTTCTATGGGAGAGAAAAATAAAACATTAATGTGTTAAGAATATATGTCAGGGCAGATGGCATTTAGAGTTGGACCCAAATGTAGACAGTGAAGAGCAGATGGTGTGGAGAATCAAAAGATTTAATAAATGAAAATCACCTTTGGGTGTCTACATGTTTCCATTTTTTTCTCTTTCTGCCTTAATTTCTTAAAGAAAACATTTTATACCCATTGCTACTTCTGTGTAGGTAGGTAAATGAATTATAGAGATGAATACTCAAGAAGATGCTCAAATCATAGGAAATTGTTATTTTAATTGGATCGTATTTTTCGGAAAACTTTGTATTACACCCTACTTTCATTGCTTTTGGTTGTGTTCCCCATTTTAGCCAGATGACTCATAAAATACAGCAGATTATGACCACGGATTAAACCAAAATAACCCTGTGCGACCATTTTATAAGGCAAGGAGGAGCGACAACAAGATGGAAGAAATGTTTCAGGTGGAGTGCTTTGCTTCTTGTTCATCATGTCTGACTTTTCAGTAAAATTACCCTTTTTATCTCCTTGCAGTCCCCACCCCTTTAACATTAAAACTCATATTTTCAACTCCAGAACAATTGCCCAATCGGTGCTTGTGGATTGTTTGGTTACCTTGGCATGCATGTTGCAATCCAAAATATAGCATGTAAAATGAAAGGCAGGTTGGTGAGACTTACAGAGACGATAGACCTAATCACTAAACTGTATGAAGAATGAAAGGTTTTATTGCTGCTGTCTTCTTTTTTACAAAAAAATCCATCCTGAAACTCTGCGTTCTGTCTGAAAACGTCACAACTCAGCTACACAAGCAGTGGATTTTACAAGTGATCAACGATAACAGAGATGCATGTTGTTACCGGTTCTTACCTTTTTTCCATAAATTGGTGCTTATCGTTTCACCTGAGGGAATTTTATAACTTTCATTACTTAACAATTTTTTTCGCCAGCCAAAAAATTTATCTCTCTTTTAAAAAGGAGAAAACCGGGGCTTAAAAAAGTGTTAAACCCCTTCTGTTTTTTAATGTAAAAAATAAGTGTTCACACCCTTATACTAATATTTTGTTGAAGCTAATTTACATTCACTTTCAGCATTCAATCTTATTTGGTAATCACACATGCCATACATTATGATGAATAACTTTAAATAAACCATTCCTACCCTCACCTATGGCCATGAACTTTGGATCTTGACGGAAAGAATGAGATCTTGGATACAAGCGGGCACTCCCTTAGAGATAGGATGAGGAGCTCGACCATCCAGGAGGCGCTCGGCGTAGAGCCGCTGCTCCTCCACATCGAGAGGAGCCAATTGAGGTTTTTGCTCGGGCATCTATACCGCATGCCTTTGGACGCCTTCCTCGGGAGGTGTTCCAGGCACATCCCACCCCGTGTGGAAGACAACGAAGATGAGTACTTTAAATAAAGTTCTAGTAGGATTTGTTTATTGTTTGCTCAATTGAAAATTATTTTTGAATTAACCAAAAGGTTTATTTCTGATGAATGAAACCAGCATCTCTCAAAAGGTATTAAATGTCAAATAAGAATTAGTTTAAAAACAAATAAAAAAGATGCCATTTTAAATGATTTATTCTCTTCTCAACAGTCAGTGGAAAACTCTGTTAGCTCTTTATTAGAAGAAACCTTTCTACTATTTGCTAAGCAGTTTATTGCATTCTCCCTTTTGTGTTATGATGATTTGTATTTGGTAATGAGCTCCAAGTCTTTCAGGTTGGAACGCCTCCTTTCCTTCACCCTACTCTTTAGCTCCTTCAACAGATTATTTATCTGATTCAAGTAAGGACTCTGTGAGTAAAATGTTTGGGGCGGCCCATCTAGTCAGTAGACTGTCAATCATTTTTTATTCCACTTCTTCCTTAGTGGGTTGCGGGGAAGCTGGTGCTTATCTCCAGCAGTCTATGGGCAGGAGGCTGGGTACACCCTGGGCAGGTTGCCAGTCCATCGCAGGGCAACACACAAACAACCATGCACACACTCATTCACATCTAAGGGCAATTTAGAGAGACCAATTAACCTAACAGGCATATCTTTGGACTGTGGGAGGAAGCTGGAGTACCCGGTGAGAACTCAAGCATGAACGGGGAGAACATGCAAACTCCATTCAGAAAGACCACCGGCCGGTAATCAAACCTGGGACCTTCTTGCTGCAAGGCAACAATGCTGCCAACTGTTCAACCACAGTCAGTTATGATAAATGTACCCATCCCAGCTTGGTTCTTTACCAGGTTTCTTGCTATTTAAAATGAGTCATTCTTTCCACCTCATGTAAGTTTAGAAGGAGAGAGTCAATCAGCTGGTCTTTCTTTAGCAGTCGACATTATAACCTGAATTTGGCTGCCATGATCCTTAAAGCTTTACATTTGGTTAGTTATTTATTACTTTATCAACCTTTGAATGGGTGAATTCTGATTGTGTTAGACCTGAAAGAAAAAACACCAACAATCGTGGTTTTGTTCAGAATTTTTCTTCTTATATCAAGATTAAAATATTATTTAGTTCTAAGTAAAATTATATACATTTATATATTTGCTATTCATATACTTATAGTGGCTTTGCCTTTCATAGCACATGTATGTTTATTTCATTAATAAAATACTAACTAAAAATAATGCTTTTATTAATGTATACTTGTAAGTGACTGTGCTGAAAGTAATTACTGCCGTGATGGTTGTTGGGGCTCCTAGAACTAGTTCTGAAGTTATATGGATAGGAAAGTTAAAATATAATTGATTAACCAATGTATTGTTTGATGAATTGACAGGTATTAATGCGGAGCTGATGTTGACTAATAGGTTTAATGGATGGATATGAATGCCTTAATGTATAGAAGGGTTTGTGAATGCAGGCCAGTTTGCTAACTGGATGAATATCTTGTTGGGATTCCTGAGTGTTTCTGTGAAAAGATGACCAATTTGGATTCAAAACTCATCCAAATAAAATCAAGGTCTAGAGAATCATTCCATCTCTTTTCCTCACCTGGCAATTTGGAAACAGAAAATCAGAAAAAAGGGGAACATTTCCTCCAGGTAGGATTCAGGATCTGAGTCAAGCAGAGTTTATGGATCTTGCTGTCTTCTTCAAAGTAATGACGATATATGTATTTATGACGTATCTAAGTAAAAAGGAGACTGCAGACCAGCAGGCTTACTCAGCCTTTGACTGATTTATTCTTTAATACATTAACATATCAATCGAACAGGATTTTCAGAACGTATTAGAAAAAATCAAATACATGTTCAAATCAGATAATTTTTATACCTATTGTGACTTGAACATCTGTTTCACATTAAATTAAGCAAATTTAAGACAATTCATGAATATTTCTCACTTGTCTAAGAGTTGCACTGTTCCTTACAATTTTTTTCATTATTTGATCATGTTTAATTTTTTTGTACTTTATCACTTTTCTTGCATTTTTATTTGACTGGGTTTATCACTATTAAGTAACTTATGTTATTGGGAGATGGTGTGGAAAGAAATATTTGATTACAGTTTATGCACATTACATGTTTTGCTGCTCTCCAGTTATATTAATGACCTTGTACACTTTGCCTACCCATTAACAAGATGGCTCATGTGAGAATACACAAGTCATTGCAACCTTTCTCCCTCACCCACACAACTCCAGCAGCAGTCTGGACTCTGTGAGCACGCTATTAGACCATGTGTTTAGACATCTTAAGGGTCACCGGAGATACTTGCTCCAGCACAATGAAATGTTCAAAGAAGTCACTGCAGACACTGCTGCTGTGTTGTGTATCACATTCACTGTTAGTGAATTTACTACAGTAGAGGCCTCAGGAGTCCAATAAACGCGCTTTGTGTACCATGGAAAAACATAACAGAACATTCAATTCATTGGAGCTATATCCCTAATTCCTGTATGAAAAATTAACTTGCATATTTTCCCAGAGACTTAAGGGGCATATGTAGTTTTCTTCTCAACTTTTCCTTGTGTTCCAGGTTGTAGCTCACGAAAGTTAAATTTGTTTCCATGTCCGAAAATAGAAACTTGTAAAAAAGCATAATACAGCTGTGACAACAGCCAAAAGTTGCTGAATAGTGATGATGTGACGTTGCATAGCACCGTATCCACCAAAAAGTGAACAAAGTCAACCCTCCACCTTAAATTTGAGCTCACAAAGTAAGTAATCATATGATGATTTGTCCAGTTAAGAGGCAGACGTAAGAGAAAAGTTTTCTGAGAGCAGCAGTTTGGAAACCTTACAAACAGGCCATATGGCAGGAATTTAAAAGCACTGTGTTTGTCATTCACTACGGTGGTAAGTGTTTACACAAGAACTTCCTCCAAGCAACTGACACCAAAGCCTACTGCTAAATATTTTCATGACTGGGTTGGACTTTGGTTCCCATAATCTTATGACTGTGAACTTATGGTTATTTTATGTCTTAATGTTATTGTGCTTATGAGACTCTGGGTGAGATTCTGCTATTGATGATCATCTGCCAGAGCTAGTTTCAGACAGCTGCAGAGGAGAAAGATAAGCAAAGTCTGTTCTCACAGTAACTTAGTGAGAAGTTACTTCTCACATCTTTCTCGTAAATATTTTCACACCCCTCAGTTCTTAAATGTAGAAGAACTGTGCACATTGTGAATCAGAGTAACATTCTGGTACTCTGGTGGAAATGGTGCTCTCTCTTGTACAAGATACTATTAATAAACCTCACTGAGTGATTCCTACCATAACACTGCTTGGATAATCCTAGTTATGCAAGTGTCACTTTTCTACAAATCATTCTTTGTTTTTCATAGACATTGTCTGTCACTCAAACTTATAAGCCTGTGTGCAGTAAAATTCTCACAACATGTTGTTTGCCCCTAAAGGTCATTTCAAGCTAATGCTACACATGTCATCAGTGGTTGAAAGGTCAAAATACTGATGTACTTTCACACCGCAGCTTAGAGAAACATTTCTTTGAGCTGCAGCTAATTACCGTGGATAAATCTATGGGAGGATTGTTTGGAAAGTGGGGTTTTTAATTTAAAGTGATCTGCTGACATCAGCAGATGTTTTGTACTGGCTGAAGACACATCATAAGCACAACATCACAAACAAAACAACTTACCTGATAAATTTTATGCTCAAAAACAACAGCTGCAGGTGCCTAGGTGATCCAGGGAGCTATCTGTCTTAGCTTTAGCATGAACAATTTGGTGTCCTCTTCCCTTCAGATGTGGGCTCTTTCTTTCCTTTATTTTCTAATTCTGGAGCACTGATACACAATCCAGTCTTTTACTCTTTGCTTCAACAATGTCTCTTCTGAATCTGGGGGCTACTCAGACTTGTTTGATCATCTTGAAGGCAACATCATGGATCATCAGTCCAGAGTAATCTGCACTAATAACTAATCAGCAACCAGCCAGGACAAAACTAAAAAATCAGATATGATAAAATAATGACTATTACTGTGAAAATGAAAGTTAAATAGCGTTTTTGCCTGTCCAGTTAAGTGTTTGCCCCACCGGCAGTTCTACCTTCCAGGATTGGCTTAATAATTAAGCCTTTATTTCCTCTCTCTATCCTTATCAGCCCAGATACCTATTAAAGACACAAACAACGTAAAACATCAGTGGTTGTGACTGAAGTCCTCATAGTCACTGTCTCACTGCCTGTTTGAATTTGTCTGAGAGTACCGTTGATTAGTGCTGTGGGGGGTTTAGGTGTCAGCAAAGATTCGGATGATTTATTTCAAAATCTCCTGAAAATGTGCTTCAAACTCACCTGAGGCTGGTGAAAGATTTTTATGCTCACCGACAAGTGTGCCCACGCACACAGATATGCAATCCCAGCACAGCAACACGTCCACAGCCCACTCAAGTCAGGACAATAGCATCTGATGTAAAACATGTATCATGTCTTATGAACCAAGTTAAGCCCAGTTAACCACACAAACTATTCCCAAATATTCACAGCTTATAGGTTTGTTTCTGAAATAAAGAAGTAAAAGAGGTAAGAAATACATTCATTTGACGGTGTCATTTTGTTTCTGATAGATTTTGTTGTGCAATAATAAAAACAATCCTATTTGACCTTTTCTGTTAGAAACTAAAAACCAAGGAGCCTCTCATACAATACATTTTTCATTTCTTTTAGTAAACATAACCTCCACCATTTTAGTCATTTTGCCATTTTTGCAATAGATTACTCCCAAAATCAACGAAAAATACTGGAATTATGACAATATCTTTAAATATGAAACAAGAATATTTTTTCTTCATTCTGTTTTTGTTTCATTTTTGTTTCTCCTAGAGTTTGGATTTGTCTCTGTTTGGCATTAATGCTTGTGTGGTTTTCACTCACACACTTTTAATGCATATTGAAAAAAGCCCTTTTAGTTGACACCTGAAATAAATGGCTTTCTTTTTGGCCCTTAGGTTGAGGCAATCTAGACACTGAGGGACATCAATATGTAATTAATAGACTAAAGCTGGATTTGTTTCAATACAGCAGAGCCTCATAAGTGCACGGGGGAGTTAAGACCGAATAGGAAATATTTTAGCCAAAACATTAATAACTTGGGTCCTGCATAGCTCCTCAGTTCTTAGCATTTTTATTGCACAACCAGCAGGTGTTCAAATTGTGGCTTAGGCCTTTCTGTGTAGAGTTTGCTTGTTCTACCCATCTGTGAGTTCTTTGTGGGTACTCCATTTTCCTCCCACAGCCCAAGCACATGCATGTTAGGTTAACTGGCCGCTTTTCAATTTTACTTTTTTACCTGACCTCTTTTAATTGGCCTTAGGACTAAAGCTTGTGAGTACATGGTTTTCTGTGTTGTCCTGTGATGTAAAGGCGACCTGTCCAGGACGTGCCCAGCCTCTTGCCTGTTGGAGGCAGGTAAACTGTAGGAGATAAGCACCCGCCCCACCTGCAATCCTGCAAGGATTAAGTGGGTCTTAGCAATGTATGGGTGGAACATTAGTGAGTGAAAGTTTGCATTAACAGACAGTTCTCCCAATAGTGCTGTTTTTATGGGATTAGGCCCACATTTTGTTTCTGGGGCAGCATATATTTACACTACCTGTATGAAGTACACCTGTTCAGTGGTTTCTTAACATAAATAGAGACACGGCTAATTACTGTGCAACCCAATGCAATTACACATCTACATGTGGTAAAGACTTCAGAGTAAGCATCAGAATGGGAATGAGAGAGGATAAAAGTGAATTTAAATGTGCCATGGGTGTTGTAGCAGACCGGCTGGTCTGAGTAATTAAGAGCCTGCTGATCTACTCGATTTTCACACATAACCATCTCTCAGGTTTACAAAGAATGGTATGAAAAAGAGAAAATATTAAGTGAGCAGCAGCTGTGGGGAGAATACCTTGTTCAGATTAGAGGTCAGATAAGAATGAGCAGACTGGTTCCAGATGATAAAAACACAACTGTAGCTTTAATAACAACTGGTTACAACAAAGGCATGTAGAATACCATATCTGAACACACAACATATGGAGCCTTGAAGCTGGTGGTCTACAGGTGCAGATGACATCAATAGGAGGACCTCTCCCCAGACAGCAAAATACATGATTTCAACATTAAAGCAATATGCAGACCTCATTTAGACATCAGTCAATGATACTTCAGTTCATGGCCATGATTTAGACCCATAAATGTAATACAGGTTTAGACTAATCAAAACCATCTGACCTTAAACTTAAGAGGTAAAAAATTTAGCTGATAAACAATTGAGCTGCACAGGTTGTGGTCTGTTTTCTTAGTACCACCAGAGATGCAGTTCAGCTGTTTTAAAATAAAAATGAACTGTGTTCAAACGGAACCATTTCAAGCGGACCTTCTTTCATACACAGATAAACTCCTCTGGGAGTTTGTAAGTAACACAGTGATAAAATAGTTCTTACAAAACATCTTGTTTGGGGTTTTAGAACAGCTGCAATAAATAAGTAATATGAATCGCCTCTGGAAGATTAAATCTCAGTACATCCTTAACGTGTCCTGAATGGTTGGACTGAAATTTGGATGTTTATCTGCTGTAAAGTGCGCAATTAAAATGTCATATAAGGTTCTTTATAACTGGTTAGATATTTCTTCTTTCCCTATAGTCAAATGTTCAAACCATTTGGCTTAAGATTCAAAGAACTCAATTATGACGTGTTGAATCATTTAACAGATTTTTTTTTGCTTTTCTCTTTGAATGTTAAGATAGACAAAAGTAAATACTGGCAGAATAAACAGTAAAGTATCCACCTTACCACCTGTCAGTCCTATGTGATAGCTGCTAGATAAATCAAATCATGAGGTTCATGGTAAAAGAATATCAATCATTCCCACTAGAAAACACAATGGTAGAGGCAGGGGGAACTCCCGATACACAGGTAAAAACTAAGAAGCCGGGATAATCTGTAGCCAGAGGGCATGGAGGTATGTGTCATGAGCCTGACAACAGGCTGATAAAAACTGCAGAAGTGTAAACCAGATTTATGCTAATGTGTCCTATTTTTCAGAGTCAACTATTCATATTCAGCTTTCAGGTTCATAGTCTAATTGGCATGGTAACCAAAAGAGATGCACTGAGGCAAAATGATAGATGGTTTAGTGAAATCATTGAGACTTACTGTATGTTTTTTAATCTTAAGTGGTTATTATAAACTCTTATAATTGATAAATAAATCTGGTCTGATAGTTTGGTGAGCAGTCCTCTCTCACAAAATGGTACAGATGCAAAAATAGTAATGAATGTTGTATCTGAAGTGAAAATGTTCCCATAGTGCAGGTAAAACACATTAGGAGGAAGTAGCCTGTGTCAGTTAAAAGCAGAGAAGGAGCGGTAACGCTAGGCAAAGCATTGTCTGTAGAGTGGATCTTGTTAGCTGAACCAGAGGCACAAATTAAAGAATCTACCATCAGAAGTAGTTTGGAGCAGAAATGACTGGTTCTGTGTTCAATGCTTGTGAATAAACTTGCAATATGTTTTCAGCTAGTACCAAAGACCTTTCGGTAGAGGCAGTATGATGGTATGGGGTAGCATCTGGCTTGGCATCATTGGAAGAAATCTTAGTGCAAAAAGATATAGACCAGGTATGGCAAGTTTGTTTATATAGCACATTTCAGCATGATGAAAAAAGTACATTGTAGTAACAAAACAAAAAAGCACATTGCAGCAGCAGGGAAGTAAAAACAAGTAAGGTAAAGTAAAGAAAAGTTGAACTGCAGACTAAAATTATTGAATGCACTCAGTGCTTTTAGGCCCTTATTTTTTTTTCACATAAAATCAAACGTTAGACTAAATTGTCCAACTAGTTGCAGTCCCATAACTCCAGAATCTTAGACTGAGCTCTATCCTCCAAGATGTCAATGCGCACCCTCACAGAGCAAAGTTTATCAGAGACCACCACCAGAATTTGGAAGGAACCTGTCTGCAGTCCTGACTTTAACCTCATTCAACACTTTTGCGATCAACCTGGGCATGCCAGAGTGACTACCACAGCCATGTCTACTGAATACTGAAAGGTTTGTTGAGGAATAAGATGCCATCACACAACAGTGTGTGATCAAGCTGTTGATCAGCATGAGAAAGAGGTGCCAGAATTTTTTGTCTATGTACAGTTCATCCATGCATTACAAAGACCCTTGTTGTTAAATAAATTGTTAAATTTAACATGTTTTTTCTTCAAACTTCATTCAGTCCAATTAGAAACCACCATACATGTAAATACCAGAATGAGCTTGTTTGACATTGGGAGAGAGGATTTGGCAAGTTTAGCATGAATTCAACCCACACATTAAATGACGCTTAACCCAAAAATCACTTGCATTACGATGATTGCACAATGTAAAAGAAAATAAACATGCTTTCTGACGGTACATGAATTATAGCTAGGGAACTCTGGTTTAACAAAGAAACAGATTACCTAACATAACTAACATGCTAAATTGTCTTTATTCTTTTGAAGACATTCACTAAACTGAAGATGCTGGAGTAAGTTTGGTTTGTGCAATGGAACGCTATTGCAGACACCAGTACGTCTTTAAAGCTGAACGAGCAACTTGCACACATACAAAAGTATGAAACTTCTGCAACATGATCGGTTTCTTATTCCTGCTTGACATAAGGGATGCTCCATTAAGTCAACACATTCCTTAAATTCATGAAAGCTAGGTGCTGTGCCTGATTTTAAATCTTCCTCTACAATTCTAAGCAACTTCAAAATGTGGAAAGATGTGAACAACTAACACTACAAACATCCACACTTTTGTAAAATGTCCAGTCTGATGAGCCACAACATAAGCCAGGGACTATGGACAAACCTCAGAAGTAAAGACAAAAGAATGGCGTATGGAGCGTCTACTAGATGGGAATGAACACATCTGAAATGCATAGAGGAAGTCTTTCTAGGTTGTGGAGGTGATGTGTGTGCATTCATGTGTGTCTTGTTCAACTAGCCAGAAAACCAGTTTCTGTGCTGTCATTTGTGTTTAGTGTGGCCACTGGTGATCTTATTAGTTACCAGCACAATGAATGGTGGTCAGGCCAAAAAAAACAAAACAATTCAAAGTCAATGGGAAACTACCTTTTGATTCGAATGACAAAAGTAAAGAAGGAAAGTAAAATGTATAAACGGGGGAAAATGAGAATGTGGGAAGGAGACAAAAATATAAAGAAGCAGGGTGGACGGGATGGGGAGGCACTGGAAACATATCTGGAAAATTGGACCCATAGATGAACCAGATTTATTAAGCCCTCTTCCCGATATCTTTGCAAATTTTTCCATGATGTCATACAAGGAAGCAGTGTGTTTTAGGTGTTGCCTTAAAATACATCCTCCAGTGAGCATCCATTGAACTCTTTAACCTTGCAAAGCCATGACATCAACATCTGAGGATTTGTTGAAAAGCTAAATGGAATAATTTGAATGTTTTAAGTCCATGTTCTGAGATTTGCTTTCATACACCTTATATAAATAATGTTTGAGTAGCACATCAGCCGAGTTCCATGACATATAAATAGCTGCTTTAAACACTTTACTAAATATAAGGTGACATTTTAGCTATTTAGTATTATTTGACTGTACACCTGAGCATTAAGTGGAGCTAGGAGGAGATCAAGAGAGGTTGAAGTGAAAACCTCACTATCCTCTCTGTATTTGTCCCATTAGCCAAAGTTGTAATTTACATCACAGAAATGTTAGCTAACATTAGGCTTTTTCAGCTCTTTTGCATGTGTGCAAAGTAATAGAATATAATGATGGTGACAGTCTTTTATGTTTTCAAATAGTCCTCCAACAAATCAAATAACGGTAAAATTCATTCTGTCCTGACAGTTTTTAATCAAATCTGAATCTTATTTACTGTTATTTAACAAGGCTGTGTAGGATAATTCTTGGAAAGTAACTATAAAGCGTGTCTAGTCTATTTAATGTATCTCACAGTACAATAGAGCTCTCAATAAATTATACGATCACAGATGAGTGTTTCCTTTGATGATTTGCTACTTTCTGATATTCTTTGGGCTCGATCTTTAAAGACCTGTAATCCACTTATTGGTTGATTTTCACTTTTATGTTTTAAGCAAAATGGAATTAGACAAAATTGCAGATAATCAATTACACTAAATATGGATTTTTATCTAGCTTTGTGATTTTTTTTTATAAATATTTTTATTCAGAGTGGTTACCCTGGTTCGGCTTTCCAAAAGCTTTATTTCACAACTAAAGATAAAAAGAAACATATTTAAAACTATTAATAAATAAGACTTAAGAAAAACACACATGTAATTGCATCAGAATTATAACAGAAGATAATAAATAGACATGCTGACCTGTATTGTTCCTTAAATATATTTAATTTGACATCCAGGATGCTTCTTCACCGGGTTGCCAACTGTCAACCTTCTGGTTTGAGTCTTAGTTTTTCTTTCCTAGTCAGAACTCACAGCAAATAATGAAAGTGGTTCCCCACCAGCAGAATCTTTATATCTGTAACGAATAAAAAGACACAATCTGTGGACAAGTAACTGGTGTCTAAGCTCAGCAGTCTAGTGTGAAGGCTCTGAGAAGCTAAAGAAGGGCTGACCACCCTGGCTGTTTGCCAGCCTAACCATGCTCACACTGGGACATGGTTAGACAGCACGAAAACTGTCACTGGAGAAAGTTATGAACTTCATTTACTGATCTACAGTTATTAAATGCAGAGTGTGACAAAGGATATTAGTTTGTTTCAGGCAACTCTGTCATAAATATAAAAAAGACATACACTGATAGATTGACGACAACATGTTTCATGACAATCAATGTAGAAGTCTAATCTTGCATATTTAGAAGCTGATTGGAACTTTTTGGTGGTGTGATATCGCTTCGTTCCCAGGAGAGAATTATACATTCAGGGTCAGTTTCTTATAAGACTCTGTTGCAGTTGCTTCATTGCAGTTTCCTGCACTGCTGACAGTAAAGCGTAGCAGCTCAGTAGGCCGCAGCCCCTGATGCAATTCTAATGTGGCAGGAGACTGAAATAGTCTGCATATACTACTTCAATATAATGTTGCTTAGTGTGCCCAACTTTAAACACCCGAAGGTAAAAGCCCGAGTATACACACACACACACACACACACACACACTCGTTCTCAGCCCATTAGAACCAGTGCGTCCCCACAACCTAGTGAGCATTACTGAAACAAATGGACACTCTATGAAGCCTTTTAAAAGCTTACGTATTATTCCAGTGTTTTGGGCTTGAGTAATTTCAAAGAGCTCTAAGCAAAGCAAGCAATGCTCACTAGTACCAAAGTCATCACACGTGGGTGTGTGTGTTTGTGTGCGTAGAGAATAGGGGATTAAAGGCAAAAGTGGTGCAGAAGTAAAGTTTGCTTCTATTTTAAAGTTATATTTGTTTTAGAGAGTGTGTATATTTTTGCACATTACTTTTGCACTGATGCAAATTTTCAACTCTCTAAGCAAGCAAATTGATTTTTAATTGCTTTATATTCTAAAAATTACATGTATTGCAATTATGCAAACTCTACACCATAAAGTAAAGGGGTTGGACAATGAAACTGAAACACCTGGTTTTAGACCACAATAATTTATTAGTATGGTGTAGGGCCTCCTTTTGCGGCCAATACAGCGTCAATTCGTCTTGGGAATGACATATACAAGTCCTGCACAGTGGTCAGAGGGATTTTAAGCCATTCTTCTTGCAGGATAGTGGCCAGGTCACTACGTGATACTGGTGGAGGAAAACGTTTCCTGACTCGCTCCTCCAAAACACCCCAAAGTGGCTCAATAATATTTAGATCTGGTGACTGTGCAGGCCATGGGAGATGTTCAACTTCACTTTCATGTTCATCAAACCAATCTTTCACCAGTCTTGCTGTGTGTATTGGTGCATTGTCATCCTGATACACGGCACCGCCTTCAGGATACAATGTTTGAACCATTGGATGCACATGGTCCTCAAGAATGGTTCGGTAGTCCTTGGCAGTGACGCGCCCATCTAACACAAGTATTGGGGCAAGGGAATGCCATGATATGGCAGCCCAAACCATCACTGATCCACCCCCATGCTTCACTCTGGGCATGCAACAGTCTGGGTGGTATGCTTCTTTGGGGCTTCTCCACACCGTAACTCTCCCGGATGTGGGGAAAACAGTAAAGGTGGACTCATCAGAGAACAATACATGTTTCACATTGTCCACAGCCCAAGATTTGCGCTCTTTGCACCATTGAAACCAACGTTTGGCATTGGCGTGAGTGACCAAAGGTTTGGCTATAGCAGCCCGGCCGTGTATATTGACCCTGTGGAGCTCCCGACGGACAGTTCCGGTGGAAACAGGAGAGCTGAGGTGCACATTTAATTCTGCCGTGATTTGGGCAGCCGTGGTTTTATGTTTCTTGGATACAATCCGGGTTAGCACCCAAACATCCCTTTCAGACAGCTTCCTCTTGCGTCCACAGTTAATCCTGTTGGATGTGGTTCGTCCTTCTTGGTGGTATGCTGACATTACCCTGGATACCGTGGCTCTTGATACATCACAAAGACTTGCTGTCTTGGTCACAGATGCGCCAGCAAGACGTGCACCAACAATTTGTCCTCTTTTGAACTCTGGTATGTCACCCATAATGTTGTGTGCATTTCAATATTTTGAGCAAAACTGTGCTCTTACCCTGCTAATTTCTTAACCAACAATCATTACTTACGAATAGAAATCAGAGATGTCCCCTGGTGTTATTATGGGCTCAAAGCTCTTTAATAAATACAAATTATTAACCAAAACCACAAACTGTCACTGCTTACTTAACCACTTCACCGAAGGTGGGGGAACTTCGACCTTGTTTTGACAGATAAATCAGTCTTGTATGAAATAAACACAAACGCTTCTCTTAATTATATATATGAAGATTTATTGAAGCCAAATAATCCTGATATACCATTATGCTGGTCCAAAAACCCTCACCTAACTAACAAGCACTATTCTACACAAAGGGAATAAAAATGACTACCTAACAATAATAATAAAAGAAAAATATATGCGCATTGAGTGTCTATGAAGATCAAACCAGCAGTTTTATGGACAAAATGTGTAATTTGGGTTAAATGGGAAGAGAAGTCCTCCTGGGGTGTTGATGTCTCGATTGCAGCGATCAGCTGTTAAAACAGTGGAGCCACGCCCCTTTTACCACAACCAGCTGAACGCCCCAAATCTGGAACAAAGAGTCATAAACCTCTGAGGCGGGAACTCAGTGGAAAAACTTCGGTAATATAACTGGAACAAAAGAGTGGTCAGGCGAGGCCCAGACCGCAGTTGCTTTGAAACGTTTAAAGTCCAACTTCTAACTCCTGGCTGATTTGGGATCAGCCGGACAAAACATGAACACACACGATTCAGCAATTTGCACAGCAAATCAAAACACAGCTCAGCATAAAACACTTAAATCAGTATTGCATGCAACAAGTTGATACCTTAGATTAACTACTGGTGATTCTAAACCACCTTCACTATGCCTCATCCTGCCCAGACTTCTAAATGTACCTATCCGGTTTAATATAAAAAGAACGAAATTACTTTGACATTGATTTCTTCCCTCCACCGGTTGAGGATGGATCAGGTCTGCTGAAGAAAAATGAGGGGGGGGGGGGGATCACGCGTTCATGATGAAATCAAGAAAAAAAAATGGTAACTTCTCATTCGTCCAGGACGGAAAAATTAAAACCGTTAGTCGACGTAATCAACAAGGAGGGAACTCGTCTCCTTGGAAATAAACCCTCTGTGGGGTTTCACCTGCGCCGGCGCGGTCTTCGATCGGTGAATAAACCTGCTGACCTTCTTGTATCAGAAAGATTTACAGCTTTCAAGCTCTTCCGGAAATGACCTTGTGAAGCAAAAGTTTGCCTGCGAGCTTTTGTCTCTCCAGATATCTGCCGCTGATGCTCTGACCTGTGAGACACGTGGGAAATGGCCACGAAACTCTCCCCCTCGGCTGGTTTTAACTCTCGGCGACGTCAGAGCTGCGACGTCTCTTTAGCTGCGCATGTCAAAATGTGCGACCAAAATGGATGACCCCAACAGATGTTAGTTGTAATAGTGAAGAAAACTTTGACGGTGCAACGCAGTCTGAATAGTTGTTATGCTGTGTAACCATTACTGTAGGGATTATTATTCTCTCATTCTTAGCCCTCAACCATAAGGCCTACGTTATGCCTTCCAGCCCACTCTCCTGTATGCTTTAACATGAAGCTTGTGTGATTACAACACACTTGGGTCTGCTGGGACTCTCTGCAGCCCTGGTCCTGTGACTACTCTGGCTGTTAGCAGGTATAGCAACAATAACACTCTCATTGAAAGGGTGGTGCCAAACACAGCACAGATATAGAAAACAAAGGGTCACTTTCTTTTGAAAGGTTTTCTTATATAACTGTTCTGATAATTGATTTCTCACCAAACCAAAACTTATCCAAAACTTCATTGACATTTGGGTTCAGAAATCTCTTTATTCATTTCTTCTTCTTATCTTAGCAGATAATGTACAAACCAGTGCATTATCACCCCCTATGAGGCTTTTCGTTGTCCGATGAGCTAACCCCTCCCTCCTACTTACTTATGTCTAAGGGGATTGCTCAATCCAACTCTCCATCCAACGGGTCCGGACTTCCCTAAACCTGAAAAGTCTTACTGAGCAGGTTCACTGAAAGTTCTGTTTAAGCTGGTGTCGAGAAATGACTCGCCTAGCCTCTGACAGCCTGCATCCAGAAGTCTCGCCCTTCTTCAACCGGAGGTCTGAACAACTGAGTAGCCTACCGCAGTCATTCACAGTCCAACAGTCACTTCCGTTAACGGCTGCTCATTCCCTAATATTACAACTGGCTCTTGGTATATGGGCTAGGTTAATTTTAGTGACTCGGCACGAGCCCCAAGGGCGTTGTTTTAACAAACTTGGCTAAAGCAACCAATAAAAACCTCCTTTTGCAGGGGTTAGTAACAGCTTAAATTCAGCAAAACAATAATTTCAATAATAGAAATAAATCAATCAACTCAACCTGTCTTTCCCTGATGCTAAACTAGTGAGTTTGGAGAGGCTTTGAAGAGGGAGGCTCGTCCATGCACCCGATGGAGCTGTTCCTTCGGGTAACAACGAGATGTTTCTTGAGGGGAATACGACTTAATCTTCAGTTTTCTTCCTTGACGTGGCAGGCACTGATACTCCAGGCTTCGGTGGATAAACAGAAACTTTGTTGTCATATGTCTCAGAAGACAATAGCTTTCAGAGGCTGAAGAGTTGAAGGAAACTCCGGGGACATAATTGAGGTTGATTCAGGACTTCCAGAAGCCTGAAACTTAGAGCAATCAGCTGTTCACCGATCAAGTTCACACATTAGATTCCAGTTTGTTCATGTAAATGATAAATCATTTTTAAACTCCAGGGTTAATTGTGGAGTATCACAAGGTTCAGTACTTGGGCCAATTCTCTTTACTATATATATGCTTCCAATAGGTAAAATTATCAGGCAGCATAGAATAAATTTTCACTGTTACGCTGATGACACTCAGCTTTACTTATCCATAAATCCTGATGAGCCCAACCAGTTAGATAGACTACAAGCATGTCTTGAAGACATAAAAACTTGGATGACTTTAAATTTTCTGCTTCTAAATTCAGGCAAGACAGAAGTTGTCGTGTTTGGACTGGAGTCTTTAAAAAAGAAACTGCTTAGTCAATCCCCTAACCTGGATGCCATTAAATTGACCTCTGATAATAAAGTAAAAAACCTTGGTGTTATTTTTGACCAGGACATGTCATTTAAATCCCATATTAAACAGGTTTCTAGGATTTCCTTTTATCATCTCCGGAACATTGCCAAAATTAGAAATATCCTTAAAATTCTCCTCCTCACATATAAAGCCGGGTCCTGGTCTGTCAGCCAACCATTGTGGTTTCTTATCGTGCTTCAGGGATATGGTAAACTAGTCTTTGGCCATTTCTGGATACGCAGATGGGAAGTGGCGTTATCTCTGTTTGCATCCTATCTTATGGGAAGGGTCAACATTGACTGGAGAAGAAGCCTGATGGTAGCACTGTGGCTTTGTGTTGACACCATTGCCTTAGTGCTTGAGATACTGCTGAGCGAACCTCATGCCACCCATCACACACCTGCTAAGATAGTAACTGCAATAATGGAGGCACTCTTAGCTTTTGGTGTCATCGCATACTTAGCACAACTAACTCTCTCAAAGGACAAGGCAAATGGACTTGGCTCGCAAAACTAGCTAGCTTGGTGGCTTGGAGCTTAGGATGGGAAGTACTCTTTCTCCTTTATTGGCTACAACTCTCTTCTGATCCTCCACATCCCATTCAGGAACAGGTTAGACCACCAAAGCAAAGAAACCAACCCCCTACCTTCAGATCCTCTGCCTGCACTAAAGATCTCTGAGGATGATGTAAACAGGCTCTTTCAGCGCATGAAAACAAAGAAAGCTGGAGGACCTGATAACGTCTCCCCATCATGCCTGAAAGCCTGTGCAAATCAACTCGCTCCAATCTTCACCCGGATCTTCAACAAGTCACTGGAGAAGTGTGAGGTCTCCTCCTGTTTCAAACGATCCACCATCATCCCAAGAAACCCACCATCCTAGGATTAAATGACTACAGGCCTGTAGCCCTGACGTCTGTGGTCATGAAATCCTTTGAGCGGCTGGTGTTGAAGCACCTGAAAGACATCACAGGCCCCCTGCTGGACCCCTGTAGTTTGCTTACCGAGCAAACAGGTCGGCAGATGATGCTGTTAACTTAGGTCTACACTTCATCCTGCAACACCTCGACCGCCCAGGGACCTACGCCAGGATCCTGTTTGTAGACTTCAGCTCGGCCTTCAACACCATCATACCAGACATCCTCCACCAGAAGCTCACCCAGCTCAACGTCCCAGCCTCCACCTGTTAGTGGATCAACAGCTTCCTGACGGACCGACAGCAGCAGGTGAGACTGGGGAGCATCTTCTCCCGAACCAGATCAATAAGTACTGGTGCCCCCAGGGGTGTGTTCTATCCCCACTCCTCTTCTCCCTGTACACAAATGACTGCACCTCAGCGGACTCGTCCGTGAAACTCCTGAAGTTTGCAGATGACACCACTGTCATTGGACTGATCCAGGACGGTGATGAGTCTGCATACAGACAGGAGGTGGATCGCCTGATACACTGGTGTAGTCAGAACTGCCTGGAACTAAACCCCACTCAAGACTGTGGAGATTGGTAGTGGACTTTCGGAAAAACACCACCTCCATACACCCCCCTCACCATCCTCAACAACACCGTGTCGGCTGTGGATCACTTCAGGTTCTTAGGAACCACCATCTCTGAGGACCTGAGATGGTCTTCACACATAGACACTGTTCGGAAGAAGGCCCAGCAGAGACTGTACTTCCTGAGGCAACTTAAGAAGTACAACCTTCCACAGGAGCTGCTGGTCATCTTCTACACTGCCATCATTCAGTCTGTCCTGTCTTCATCCATCTCAGTGTGGTTTGGTTCATCCACAAACAGGAACAGGTCCAGACTGCAACGAACAATCAGGTCTGCAGAGAGAATCATCAGGGCTGACCTTCCCTCCATCCAAGACTTATACAGGTCTAGGGTCAGGAAAAGAGCTGCTAAAATCTCTGCAGACCCCACACACCCTGCACATAAACTGTTCAGAGTTCTGCCTTCAGGTGGCGCTACAGAGCGCTGTTCACTAAAACCAGCCGCCACAGAGACAGTTTCTTCCCCCAGGCTGTTTCTCTGTTGAACATTCAATAAAATACAAAACAGCATACAGATGTTGCAAATGCACCTTTTTATTTATATATATGTATATTGTACATTGTAAATATGTATATTCTGTAGTGCAAAAACAAAAACCAAAGAGCAAAGTGTACCGGAGTCAAATTCCTTGTTTGTATGTACAAACTTGGCAATAAAGCTGATTCTGATTCTGATTCTGAAATGAACCATCCCACAGGCGGCTACACTCTTTTAGCCTTTCTTCACGCAGATCCCACTGGGTTACAAAGACCACTCTGGGGAGAGTGGTGATTCGGCACCCCCTACAAAAGAAGATGTCCGTTACCTTGACGGGCTTGTATGGCAGTTTGTCTAACTCGTCGCCACTGGTGTTGTGATGTAGTGGTTTCTCTCTTCCTGGTCCTTCCCAGTGGACTTTGAGCTGACTTGGGCCCGTGCAGAGTGCACAACAGTTCTTGACCTCTCGCCCCCACAGCATTTCATCTTCTGTTGACAGGAATCCTTTTTTAGCAAGTTCCAATTTCTTCAGTGCTCTTCCTGCCCAAAGCCCTGAAGTGGTTCTTCGAATGGCAACCACCCCATATGCAGTGGCCAGTCTGATGTAGGGTTGCATGGTGCTTGGTTCACTGGCCATCTCTCTGGTTTCTGGTTATCCTTAGCTGGGAATTGGCTTGAGCTGTTCAACTCCTTGGATTCCTCTCTATCTAATACTTGCTTCACAATGTCAGTGGTGTCGTACTTGGGTTTCACTGCTGCCGACAGGGTGATCTCGTGCTCTCACCCACACTCGTTGTCCCTCAGGGAATGGCACCTTATGCGTTGGCTTCCCTGTTTTCTCATTGGAGCTCTGCCCCACTTCTTGTGAAGAGAATGGTCGTTGGTTGAGTTTTACTGCAGGGGAGGGTCTACTGACTCGATGTCTGTCATTCAGTGCTTGCCCTATTTCTACAGTTTTGGTGCTCCAGTCACGAGAATTAGCATTTTTTGCCATCCAGTTTTTCACCAGACCTATGGTGCGGTCCACCACTCCGTTTGCTTGGGGAGTGTATAGTGGAGAGTAAATTATCATTACTTGTCATGAATCATGTCTGATCCCTGCCTCAGTCAAGTCATGTCACAGTTTATCATCTCCTCATTGTTTCTCCCCGCCTGTCACAGAAAACGTTAATCAGCATCATGCCACTCACCTGTTCTCTTCAGTACTTAAGGTCCACTCTCCCACAGCTTCAGTGCCAGATTTATGAACGGTTTTTGCCAAGTAGTTGTCCAGCATTCATGTCTCTTCTTGCCTGCCTCGTTACGATCCTGGTTCTGGGTTTTGTTCTCATGTCTCCTGCCTCAGCCCGTCAGACTTGCTCAGTCATCAGCCTCACGGATTTCGACCCCCCTTCTGGATTTTGGATTCACGTCTTCTGTCTTCGCCCTCCTCAGATTTGTTCAGTCATCTGACTCATGGATCTCGACCTTCGCCTGCTCTCCCCGACCACGAGTTAAGTCTGCTCCTCCTAACCTGGTTCCTCTTTCTGATTCAGTTTCAATTCAATTCAATTCAGTTTATTTATATAGCGCCAATTCACAACACATGTCGTCTCAAGGCACTTCACAAAACTCAGGTACATACATTCCAATTAATCTTAATCATTGAACAGTGCAGCCAGATTCTGTTATTTATTCAAATGGAGAAAAAAGTTTTTCTATCTAAGAAAGGAAAACCAGCAGATTGCATCAGTCAGTGCATTGCAGCATTCACTCCTCCCGGATGAACATGTAGAGACAGTGGACAGTCACTGGCGTTGACTTTGCAGCAATCCCTCATACTGAGCATGCATGTAGCGACAGTGGAGAGGAGGAAACTCCCTTTTAACAGGAAGGAAAACCTCCAGCAGAACCAGGCTCAGTGTGAGCGGCCATCTGCCCACGACCCCGATGGGGGTTAGAGAGAACAGAGCAGAGACACAAAGAGAACAAAGAAGCACTGATACAGGAGTCCTTTCTATGGGGAAGGAAGGGTAAACTTAATGGATGTAGCTCCTCAGTAGTTTCACCTAGAAAAGAAGGAACAGATAAACTCTGAGCCAGTTTCAAGTTTAGAGTCTGAAAAGAGCACAGAGAGTTAGTCACAGTAGAAGCTCAGTCAGTAGCTATGTCTAGGAGAGAGAAAGGGTTAAACACTGAAAGACAGGGCCATGTGGATCCACGGTAGAGGGTGAGCATTAAGTTGTTGCCAGCAGAAGCTTGGAGGATCCCCTCTCCAGAAAGGTGTTACAGGTAGAACACAGAGTCAGCCAGGTGTAGCTTCTAGGAAGAGAAAGAGAGAGAACAAAGTTAAAAGCTGAAATAACAGCAAATAATGCAAAATGAAGAGTAGTGTGAGAATGTAGCGAAGAGGGTGAAAGTTGGTCATTTATGTCCTCAGCAGCCTAAGCCTATAGCAGCATAACTACAGAGATAGCTCAGGATAACTAAGCCACTCTAACTATAAGCTTTATCAAAAAGGAAAGTTTTAAACCTAGCCTTAAAAATAGACAGTTTGTCCATCTAGAGCCACTGATGGCCATTGTTATACTAGAAACCACAACGATGGGTAACCCTCTCTCTGTCAGATTGACCATAACCATGGAAAAGAGAGGGGGTCATACAGGTAGCAGAAATGGAGGGTGTGTTGCACCTCAACCGTAACTGAGCCGGTTAGTTAAACCTGACTTCCCCCTACTCCATCCAACAAGGGAGAAGAAGACGGAGCTAAAATAAGGAAGATAGCTCAGGATAACCTAAGCCACTCTAACTAGAAGCTTTATCAAAAAGGAAAGTTTTAAGCCTAGCCTTAAAAGTAGACAGGGTGTCCGCCTCACAGACTAAAACTGGGAGCTGGTTCCACAGGAGAGGAGCCTGATAACTAAAGGATCTGCCTCCCATTCTACTTCTAGAGACTCTAGGAACCACCAGTAAATCTGCAGTCTGAGAACGAAATGCTCTGTTAGGAACGTATGGAACAATCAGATCTCTGATGTATGATGGAGCTAAATCATTAAAGGCTTTATATGTGAGGAGGAGAATTTTAAATTCTATTCTAGATTTAACAGGGAGCCAATGAAGGGAAGCTAAAGTAGGGGAAATATGATCTCTCTTTTTAATTTTCATCAGAACTCTTGCTGCAGCATTTTGAATCAGCTGAAGACTTTTAACTGCATTTTGTGGACATCCTGATAGTAAAGAATTACAATAGTCCAGCCTTGAAGAAACAAATGCATGGACTAGTTTTGTTCAGTGTCACTCGTGGACAGGATATTTCTAATTTTGGCAATGTTGATGATGACAAAAAGAAATCCTAGGAAACCTGTTTAATATGGGATTTAAATGACATGTCCTGGTCAAAAATAACAACAAGGTTTTTTACTTTATTATCGGAGGTCAATTTAATGCATCCAGGTTAGTGATTGACTAAGCAGTTTCTTTTTAGAAGACTCCAGTCCAAGACGGACAACTTCTGTCTTGTCATGATTTAGAAGCAGAAAATTTAAAGTCATCCAAGTTTTTATGTCTTCAAGGACATGCTTGTAGTCTATCTAACTGGTTGGGGCTCATCAGGATTTATGGATAAGTAAAGCTGAGTATCATCAGCGTAACAGTGAAAATTTATTCTATGCTGCCTGATAATTTTAACCTATTCGAAGCATTATATATATAGTAAAGACATTGGCCCAAGTACTGAACCCTGTGGTACTCCACAATTAACCTGGAGTTTAAAGATGATTTATCATTTACATGAACAACAACTGGAATCTGTCAGACGAATAAGATTAAACCAGCCTAGTGCTGTTCCCCTGATCCCCTACAGCATATTCCCAGACTTTCTAAGAGAATATATGATCGAACTGTATCAAATGCAGCACTGAAGATCGAACAGAAACCAGTACAGACACAAGTCCATTATCTGAGGCAATAAGAATATCATTAGTGATTTTCAGCAGAGCTGTTTCAGTGCTATGATGAGCTCTGAAATCTGACTGAAACTCTTCAAACAGGTCATTGCTGTGTAAATGCTCACACATTTGATTAGCAACTATTTTCTCAAGAATTTAGATAAGAATGGAAGATTGGATATCGGTATGTAATTTATTAAGTCATCTCGATCAAGCGAAGGTTTCTTAAGCAAAGGTTTAATTACAGCTACCTTAAAGCTTGTGGTACATATCCATTTACTAAGATAAATTAATATATCTAAAATGGGGCTGGTAATCAGAGGGAAAAGCACTTCCTTAATAATTGGTTGGGATTGGGTCTAACATACAAGTTGAAGGTTTAGATGAAGCTATATTTCTGATAAATCTGGAAGCTCCACAGGATCAAACAGTCCAAAACAAGATCAGGTTCTACAGTTACTTCCAATGTTGGTCTCACTTGTTGAGGATGAAAGTAATCAACTCGGGAGTAGGTAAAGATTTCTTTTACTAGAATCAATTTTATGTTGGAAGAATCCCATAAAGTCATGACTGCTGAGAGATAAGGAATTGGATGGATCAACAGAGCTATGAATCTGTGTAAGTTACAACCTGTACAAAGAGAAACCTAGGTTATTCTTGTTCTCCTTTTAATGATGAGAAATAAGGCCTGTTATAGTTGGTGAAGTGTCTTTTATAAACGTAGGCTATTTCCAGATAAGTAGGAATCCTCTAGGGTGTTGAGAGCGCCATTTTGCTCAAATTTTTCTAACCATTGTGCTTTAAAGTACGCAGCTCTGAATTAAAACCAGGGAGCCAGCTCCTATGGAATAATTACCTTCTTTTTCCAGGGGCTGCATGTCTAATGCCCACCAAGACAATGACGAAGTAACACTCTGAAAAGCAGAATCAATTTGTGCAAGGGGAAGAAACAAAATTATTGCCCACCACTCTGTTTGTCTGTATAATAGAGAAATTAAAAGTGGAAAGATTCTTTCAAAGGTTGTTTACAGCATTGTCTCCTGATAATGATCTACATAAGAAATTTTTTTTCAGGTGTGGAATACTCGGTGGAATTAAACCTCAAAGGTTATAAAAAATGGTTCAGAGAGCACAGGGTTGTGAGAAAATATTGTTATGTCTTACACTCAATGCCATATGTCAGCCAAGGTCCAGAGAATGAAGACAAACGTGGGTCGGTTTGTAATGTTTGAGTAAAGCCAATGAGTCTAAAGATACCATTAAAGGCTATATTTAAGCATCATTTTCAGTGTCAACATGAAGGTTAAAATCCCCCCACTATAATAACTTTATCTGAAATTAAAAAATTTAAAAATCAGATAAAAAGGTCTGAAAAGGGAAATCAAAAAATTGAGAGTAAGGGTCTGGTGGCCCGGTTTCAAAAAACCCAAAACAGAAGTGGTTTAGTATTTTGGCAATTATATTCAAAAGATTTTGAGCTATTGGTTTTTGGTTGGGATAGTCAAAAAAATCGGACTGAAAGGGGGTTTTGTTTACTCCTCCCCCTCGCCCAGTATTTCGAGGAATGGGGGAAAATTTAAATAATTAGTAGTATTTTGACTCATTTTAGTAACATAATCCTTTGCTGCAGCCAGGTTTCTGTGAGACAAAAAAATCAATCGGTTTGTCCCCAAATCAGGTCACTAACAGCAAATTTCTTTAAGAGAGAGATTTTATTTTCCCAATTTAACCCCAATTTAAATTTTTTATTTTTTTTTTAGTCTGAGTTGTTTTTTTATTTTTTATTAGATTTTTCCTTTTTTCCTTTTTTAAAAAATTTTTTTAAATCTATTAAATTTGGCCGGGGGCGGGGGACACGTATTAATAGGGTAATGGGGGGGAAACAGTACAAAAGCTGCGAAGGGGAAAGGCCCCGCCCCCCTGGCCCTGAACCCTGGGTTTTTTCCCCAAGATTTTTTGGAAAAAATTAAATAAATTCGGCCAGATTCCTAGAAAGAAAGCTGCTCCTCCAAAGTGGGGTGGATGCCGTCTCTCCGATCAGACCGGGTTTTTTTCCCCAAAATGTTTCCAAATTTATCAATGAAAGCCCACATTGTTTTCTGACACCCCTAGACAGCCGGGGTTTTAAAATGACAGCATGGGGGAAAAACTTTGCCCCTTTAATGGTTAAATCGGGGGGGGGAAACCAAGAAAATTCGGAGTCCGACATTTTTTTGGCAAACTTCCCAACGCCAAAAGAAAAACACTAATTTTAGGACCCCCCGTTTTTGACGAAACCGGGTGTCTTTACTCCGCGGAATAAAAATCTTTATGATTACGCTTATCCTTAGCCAGCAGTTTCAGGAAAGGTTTTGATGTCGCCCGTTCTGGCCCCTGGCAGACTTTGACTATGGCGCTGGTGCCCCTTTTTAGTGCCACTTTTCCGACTATGGACTCCCAAATTTTCCCAGAGTTGGCTTCTCAGGGGGTTTGTGTCGTGAGCGGGGAAAATTTATTAAAAACGCAGAGGGGTTTTGGTGGTCCCCTGTGAGCTGAGATCTAGAACTATGTTTGCGTCCGTCACCCACCCGGGCCTGAGATCCCGGCTCCCACGGGGTTGCTGGAGGATGCTACGGGGGGGTTCCCCTCGGTGGCTCCGGCTAAGCAAAGGGGGACCTGGGTATCTGCGGGTTTTTTTCCAACAGCGTGGAGCCGGGCCTCCAAACCCCGACCCCCCTCGCCTCCAAAGCTACAAAATTGTTCTTTTATTACCCTTTCCCTTATCACTAAAGGAGGCAGGGAGAAACCCTAAACATCTGACACAGAGAAAAAGAAAGAGGAAAATTCGAGAGAGAAAACAGCAAAAAGGGTGGGCCATGGGGGAGCTACTGCTAACGCTAAGCTAGCGACCCCTTACCACTACTAAAAAAAACCGGTAAAACAGGGAGAGGCCCCAAAACGTTAATACGCAACGGGAAAGTAGGGTTTTTTTAAATGTGTTATGTTTTATAAAAAGTAAGAGATATCCCCGTAGAGAAAAAAATCAATCAAACGGAGAGCCTTACACCCCCAAACAATCCCCAAGTAAAAAAAAACGGGAAAAGTGACGAATACGCCTTCCCCACGCCTCTTCCAAACCACCTTTAAACCCACCCCCTCTTCAAAAAACGGGATCTTTTGTGTATGACCCCCCCTGTCCACGGATTTTCCCCGAACCCCCAAAGGGTCCTTCCGGAGTAAACCCCGGGAAAAATTTGGAATTAACGTCAGACCCCCATCCTAGGCGTCCACGTCATTCAGGATTTTCATTCCAGAACAAGCACTTTTTAAAAAAAGGTTAGTGGCTTCTTTTAAAGTTAATTCTGCCCCATGGTTCAATCCAGCAACAAAACCCCTAATCCTCTCCTGCTTAGAGCCCCGGGAATCCCCTTGCCGGTGTGTGGCCCAAAGATCCTGCTTCCTGTTTCTTAATCAAATTTTAAAAACTATTCAGGTGGATTTCCCCACCCCTTTACATTACCCCATATTTTGGGCCCCAGTGTTCAACCTGTGCGTTGCGAAAATAGTCCCATTGCCCTGTTCTTTTTTTCCCTTGGCCCCCCAAGGGAACTACAGATTTGTTCCCCAGCATGCAAAAACCACTGCTTTCCCGTTGGTTTCCTTGCTGCTCTTACATTTTACTCCCGGACATTAAAGTCTACAGAAACCAAGAGGATTTTCTCCCTTTCTTCCCTGTTACCCCCCAGGGGGGCCCCGCGACACCCAAGGCACACTGACCCCCAGGAGGTGGCTCTTGATTGCCCAATTTTTTCCACCCCCCTGTCCACGGCGCCCTGCTTTGTATTGACCACATACTTCCCCCAGTGCCTTTAGTATGCGCCGGATGTGTTTCATGGGGGTTCCATAGCTCTGCTTTTTCCAAATTTCCCTTTACAGGTAGGAAACCCAACCCCTTTGATGCCCAAAGGCCTCATGCACGCTCCTTTACCCCCTCACCCAAACGATTCCACGGGGACCCCCCGGGCCTTGGGCGTTCTTTTCCCACTTCTCGTTTCCCGAAAAAGGGAAAACTTTTCTCTGTTGAACATAAAAAACCCCCCCCCAATCTTTTCCCCCACCCAGGGGCCCCTTCTGGGTTTATGAGTTTTTTCTTCCACAGATGGGAAAGGGGCCCACTAACTTTCCCCTTTGGGGGTTTTTAAAACCCATTCTCTTTCCCAAAAATGGATAAGTTTTCGTTCAAAGCTTGGGGCACAGTAGTGTGTCTGTGATTCCCTTTGCTCTTTTGATTCTTCTCTTTCATCAACCCCCAACTTTCCCCTCCAGACACTGCTATCACTTCTCCCCCTTTGTGCAACCCCGGGAGTTTTAACCTTTCTAGGGGGACACCTCTCTTGACCGTCTGTTTGAGAAAAAACCCCCCATTAGGCCAAATCTGATCTAGTCCTTTCTTCGACCCATCAGTGTATGGGAAACCCACTTTTTGGGGGCTTTTCTTTCACAGAGGGGCTTAAGGGTGTCTTCTTGCTGGCGGGTTGTACTGGGCCAACCCAAAGGTCGGGGTCAGCAGGATGCCTTCCCATTTTCCCCCCCCTTGTATTGGTTGCTTTTGTGCTTTCCCCCCTTTCCCTTATCTGAGATACTTGTAACTTGGCTCTGAGTGATGACTTTAATCTGCTGTCCCTGTGCTAGGTTTTTTAAGGTGCTCCAGTATCTAGCAAGCACTGCTAAATCTTTTTTCTTCTTGGGGGAATTTCTTCTCTACGGATGAAAAAAGGATAACTCCACAAAGTTACAAAACGCCCCCATTTTCATTGTCTCACTTTTAGCATGGAGTCCTCATCTTCACAGCTGATCCCAGCCACCAAATTTTTTCAGTCCAGCTCCTCGGTTCCGCACCTCACGGCTTCTTTGATTGCTCCTTTTGAGTCTTATCCAGATCGTTATGGTTCGATGCATTCCATGCCCCAGTTTTTCTTTGTCACTTTTTTTCTCCTTCTCGCTTCTTTAGGCAGGCATATAAGGCTTAGCATATCCTTTGATAATTAAAAACCTCTCCCCCACGTATTTTACAGAGTCCCAAAATTTTTTGTAGATCATTTTCGGATTCAGGTGGCTGGATTTGCGTCAGCTTCTCTCGATACCCCTTCTCAGAGCCCCAAATCTGTTTTGTTCACTTGAAATCCTAGGTAGTTCACCTAAAAACAGTCCAAACTGGCTATTTCTTGAGTTTCAGCTTAGTCCTGCTGCTGTGATTCTCTCCACCACTTTTTGGCAGTCTCTCTAGGTGCTCTTCTTCTGTGTCGTCTGCAATGAACACATCATCTATGTACACTGTAGCTCCTAGGTCGCCCAAAACTTTCCATAAAGCTGACTGGAACAAAATTAGGGGAATTCTTTCCCCCTGAAGGTAACCCCTTTGCCAAATATAACTCTTGCCTTTTGGTTTTAAAATGCGGTCTTGCCTTGTTGATTGCTCTGCGAGTCTGAGGGAGAAAAATCAATTTGCTAAGTCAATGCAGGTTTTATTTTTTCTTGACACTTAGTGTCTTAAGTGCTCCTTTGGGGTTATTGATTAGGCTGGTTTTGGGTTTTTTGCTTTTGGTTTTCGGTTGAGGGCCTTGAAGTTGATTACTGGCCTCCAGCCTCCTCCTGCTGACTCTGGTTTCTTCACCGCTTGAATGGGACTGTTAGTGATGGGATTTAGCTCTTCTCTGATGATTCCTAGAGCGCCCCAATTCTTTTTACTATTTTTTTTCCATTTTTTAAAACTGCACCCGGGTTCAGGGGGTACTGTCGAACTGGTGGATGCACCCCCCTTCTATGAGGTGGACATACTTTGGTCCCAGGTCTCCATAGTCATTTTTTGAACTGGGGCCCAAACTTTTTGTGGGGTGAAGATCTTCCCAAACTTCTCTTTCCCAGCCGGGGGAGAAGTCGCTTTCTTTCAGCTTCTGTTCAGTTACTTCTGGCACATTGACTGCTTTGTACCTTTCTTGAGCCCCATTTTTTTTTTCCACTCTGAGTCGATCCTACTTTTACAAACCCCTTGACCTTAGCTGGCTCCGCCTTTTGAGATAGAGAGCGGCGTTCTCCCCCATGGTTTGTTGAGTTCTTCCAAGTCTGTGACGGTGATGAGGTTGTAGGGGCCCCCTTCACCAAAATGATTCCTTGGCCAAATTTCAAAAGGCATCTCTTCTCCCGGTCCCGTTGGAAAAATTGGACCGTAAAGGCATCCTTTTCATCTTTAGGCCTCTGCACCCCGTCAGGGATACCCACCCCCCCGGTGTCCACTAGACAGGGTTTCACTTCCACCTTTGTGTAGATTTGGGTTCCCCCCTTTCCAGTAGGCATTTTCCAGGGTGACTCGCGGCCGGGGGGTCACCTTTTCTTGGCTGGCCCCCCCCGGTGGCGTGATCTGCGGGACTTGAAGAGGGCCCCTTTTTTTTCTTCGAGGGACAGTTTGTCGTACTCTTCCCCTGGGGGAGAAAGGTGCCTTTTTTTTTTGGGGGCCTTGCATTGGGGGTTGGTCCGTAAAATTTTCTTTGCGGTTCTTCTCTTTCTCTGAAGCGGGGGTCTTTTAGGGGGGTTCGCGGGGAGCTTTCAGACTTGCCTTAGTTGGGTTTTTTGGGCCCCCTTGTCCTGTCCTTTTTTCTTTCTTCGTAAAACTGCTGCTCCAAAATTCATAAGAAATCACTGCTTGGTCCATCTGGGGAAAACTGTCGTACCCTGCATCGGCAATTTTGGCAAAAGCGATCTCTCCTCTCCCCCCTTTGGGTTTACTTCTCGGAGGGTCTTCACATATCTAGCTGGGAGATTGTTTGCTTAAGTACATGCCACAAACCCTGGCAAAGGCGCTGACCTTCATCCATGCCCCAAGTCTTTGCTCTTCTGATCTGGGAGTCTTCATCATCCTGGTTTTTCCAACACCAACCTCTCGTAATGGCTTTGGGAGCTGTTCCTTTTTTGTCTAAGGGATGTGCTGTTACATGGCCTCAGCTACAATTTTTTAGCTTCCTCACTTTCAAGTAGCATTGGTAATTATCGGCCACACATCTTTGATGTAATCTTCACTACTTTCTTCTATTTTTTCTCTCTGACTAAAGGGGTTGATCTTTTTTTACTCATGGAAAAAAATTGGCTTCGGGGCTGGACGCCGGGGGGGGGGGTTTTTCAGGCATTTTCCCCCTATGGGGGTTGCTTGTGGAGCGGGGTGCTGACGGCAGTGGAGGTTCTTCCTCTTCTGACAGCTCATCAACCTGTCGCTCGATCTCTTGTGCATACTTGTATGCGGCTTTCTTTAGTCTTCCTGACATCACATCATGCACAACTCCTACGTAAGCGGTTCTGAACTTGCTGGTCAGGGGTTGGTAAGTTGCTAGGGTGTGGTAGGATGGCATCATTAGGATGTTGGCCCATTCTCCAACTGTTGCTTTTACCCTTTAGTCTTTTTGCTTCTAGGCAGTCAGCCCATACAGCCGGGGTGTGGTAGTCTCTTCATACCAGAAGCTGGACGTCCAGCTTCTGGTATGTACGCTGGACGCCCATCATTCGCCTGAACTGGCCCCCATGTCAGGTCTCTGGCCATTCTTTCTGAGACCCGGTTGATGTCAAACACTTCCACTGCTTTCTTTTCTCCTTTTCTCTGTCCTACTTTGAGTGGCTTGTGAGGGGTTGCCAGCTGCACTGTGATTGAAAACATCACTATCTGCCCCAGAGGTCTCATGTTCTGATGGTTCTTCTTCTTCCGAGCCACTGACTTCACTGTCTTCTCTTTCTTGGTTCAAGGGCGTCATTTTGAATGGACTCAGGAGCTCCTCTTTGGCTGGACTTTGTTTTATCTTCTTCTTTGCTTTTGAATCTTTTGTTGGGGGTTGATCTGTTTTTTTCTAGGGTCTTCCAGGCTGCAATTAGCTAGGGAAACGTTTTCCCCAACCTGCACCGAGATTTGAAGGCGCAGGGGGCCGGGCTTTTCCCTTTGGCTGATTTTGGGCTTTTCTCCAGGCGGGAAAAAGCTTGGCTGGTCTCACTCTTGTACAGGTGGCGTTTTTTTTCATCAGGGTGTGGGGTTTTTTTTTGTTCCCTTGTTGAAATTTTGGTATCTCTAAGTGAAAGGGGGATCTTTCGGCTTCTTCTTCATCCATCCTTTCTACTAACGCCAGCTCCTTTTTCCTCCGACTCTCATGCTGGCTAAGGAAATTTAAATGACTATTTCGGTCAGTGGGCCGTCCGTCAGCAGATTCTTGACTACATGGTGTGCCGTGTTGCAACAGCCCCCTTTTTTCTGCTGACTCCCATGGAAAGGTCATGTGATCTCAGTCCGTCCAGGCATATTGTTACCCTTTTTCGGCCGTGGTTTGGAAAAAAAAAAAAAAAAAAAAAGGCCAAACGCATTCAGTCCTTCGTCCAGGGCTAAAACCCACATTTTTTCTCTCTGTACTCTTTTTAAGTCTTCTCCCTTTTTGTAAGCAGCAATAGGAGAGTGGATGACAAGCATAATTTTTTTTTTTTAAAAAGAGAGATCGGCCCCACTAGTCAGACACGCTTTGCTTGCTTTGTTCTGGTTCCCCTTGTCTTCTTAGCTCTCGAACCTCTTTTTTGTAATCTTCCCCTGGCTTGGCTCTTTAAATTTTTCCTGAATTTGGTATTGTGGATCTTGAAGTTGTCATTTGTTAAAACTAACAGTCCCGTCTCCCTCTATTTCCCCGGGGTCTCCGATGACTTGGTAGAGTCGGGCCCCATTTTGCAGGGAAATTCGTCTCGCATCCGTGGATATCGGGTCAGGGGCTTTCCTCATCATGACTCTGTCTGATTTTTGACTAAATTTTCTTTGGGTTTTTCTTCGACATTTGTTTTTCCTGTCATTCTGAGTTGGTTACTAGCGCTGGTTTTTTTGGCTTCTTGTTTTAAAATTTAAAAAGGGGGTAAGGTCTCTTACTTTACTTTTTGTGGGGTCCTGCTCCCGGGGACTTGGGGGTTGTAGGTCATACGTTTGAGGGGTCCTGTTTGGCGCTTTTAGAGCTGCTGACAAGAGGGTTTCCCTTTTTGATAGTCTATTGGATTTTTGCTTTAGTCTCGGTGTTCCGTTGAGAAATGTCCACCTTTTGCCTTACGGATGTAGGGGGTAATAGTTGGTCCTTGGGGGGTTCAGCATGTTTTTTTGGGTCTTGCTCTTGTTTCTGACTCGTTTCCCTCTTCTTCCATCTCTGTTTTTTGCCGTTTAAGTTAAAAAAATTTGTACCTCTGAGTCAGTTCTGTGGTCCCTTTTTTTTGCTCCGCTCTGCCATACTCACTACATTTTCTTCAAGCAAACTCTCTTTGTCGTCATCCTGGGGGGCTCGCATCTTTTTTTTTGAAACTGGGGGTCACTTTTCTGATCTCTTGTTCATAATCTCAGTCTTGCAGTGGCTCTGGCAGTGGGGTTTTGAGGTAAGCCATTTTTTTTTTTTTTTATTCAGTCTCGTTGGCAACCATCTTTACAATCGGGTCATATTTTTCGGATGGACTGTACAGTGAGATCCAGCTTCCCCCTCCCCCACTGTTTTCAAGGGGAAACCCTACCAAACCCCGGTAACCATGGACCAATGTTTTTTTTTTTTTTTCCGGGCTACCTTGGGGCATGGGATCACGACCAGCCTGAATCCATGCTCTATCTCTGAACAGTAGTATGTGTCACGCCTTTGAAGGTTGTTAGTTAGCTGACTCACCAGTGTTTCTTCTGGTTGCTCTTGGTTAAAACTGAGGAACATTTTCTTTACTGATGATGTCCATGTTGAATATCCGTCCCCACCTAGCAGCACCTCAGTAGGGAACCGGTGTAGCTCTAACTGTGTTGATGTCAGTTGTTCTGTTGACGGGACTGGTCCTTCAGCTCCCTGCTCTGTCGGTTCCTGCGTTTCAATCTCTTCGTCCATCACTATGTCTTTGTCGTCTCGAGTTGTTCGTTTCCAAAGCCTCTCGAGGTACCTTCGAGTAGGGATGGGTTCAGGCTATTTGGCTACTAGCTTTACTGTCTGTGTCTGGTCAGTTTACCCTCAATAAAGCCCTATCCTCACCTGCACGCTTTGCAGTTTTTGGAGGGGTTTTGACTGATGCCCTATCAGTCCACAAAAACCTTTCCCCTTTCATGCTGTCGGTCCGGGGGTGCTAAAGGCAGAGACGTCCCTTTGCTGAGCATCCTTCTTCTGGGGCCCCTTTATCTCTGTCAGGGTCCCTGTTTCAGGCGCCACCTTTCATTGTCCGATGAGCTTAAACCCCCCCCTCCTACTTCCCTATGTCCCAAAAGGGACTGCTCAATCCCAACTCTCCAGCCAACGGGGCCGGGAACTTCCCTAAACCTGAAAAGTCTTAGTGAGTAGGTTCACTGAAAGTTCTGTTTAAGCTGGTGTCGAGAAATGACTCGCCTAGGCCTCTGACAGCCTGCATCCAGAAGTCTTCCCCCTTTTTTCAACGGAGGTCCCCAACAACTGAGTAGCCTACCGCAGTCATTCACAGTCCCAACAGTCCTTTTCCGTTAACGGCTGCTCATTCCTTAATATTAAAAAGGCTCTTGGTATATGGGCCTAGGTTTAATTTTAGTGACTCGGCACGGCCCCCCAAAGGGGGTTTTTTTTAACAAACTTGGGGCTAAGAAACCAAAAAAAACCTCTTATGATTTCTTAGAACCAGGCAACAAGACTTTTTTAAACCACCAATGAAAAAAACAAAAATAAGGTGACTGGTAATAATTTGATGTCCACGATTTGTCTAGAACTTTATATGCTTCCTTTAATTAGTAACCTTTTGCAGGGGTCAGAAAACAGCTTAAATTCAGCAACCCCAAAAAATTTTCAATAATAGAAATAAATCAATCAACTCAACCTGTCTTTCCCTGATGCTGGAAACTAGTGAATTTTGGAGAGGCTTTGAAGACGGAGGCTCGTCCGCAAAACCCCATGGAGCTGTTCCTTCGGGTAACAACGAGATGGTTCTTGAGGGGAATACGACTTAATCTTCAGTTTTCTTCCTTTACGTGGCAGCGACTGATGCTCCAGGCTTCGGTGGATAAACAGAAACTTTGTTGTCATATGTCTCAGAAGACAATAGCTTCCAGAGGCTGAAGAGTTGAAGGAAACCATAACTGGACATAATTGAGGTTGATTCAGGACTTCCAGAAGCCTGAAACTTAGAGCAATCAGCTGTTCACCGATCAAGTTCACTTCTGTTGTCTCAATAAAAAGGCTGTAGATGAAATCAGATTCTTAATCTTGAGGCACAGTCCCCCTTCTAGGCACAAAAAGGGGGTTGATCCTCTTTTTAATGCAGTCGATCAGCTGGGGTGTGTCTCTGTTCCTTTTCCATCTGAGCTTCTTTTCTCTGTCCGATCTTGTTCGCTGGTCTTCTGCGAGAAAACAACCCCGTTCTTTCCTTCAGCATTGCCTTTATAGTGCAGATGCTCTCACCTAACCCTAACCCTAACCCTTAACCCTAACCTCAGTTATTGCGCAACCTGCCTCTGAGCCATTGCGCAATCTACTCTGCTCAGCGCCTCAGCTATTGCTCAATACTTTAGTCACGGTCATCGTGACCCTCGGGTTTTGTTCTTCGGCTTCGGAAATGCCGATAATAGCCACGCAGCTGGCTGCAGACTCATCCTCCCTTCCTCTCCTTGGCCTTCAAAGGGTTCGTGGTCAGCGTACAGCTGGTTCTCGTCACTTCTTGTCCTTACACAGTTCTCTCCCTAATCTGCTCAGTCTTAAACTTTACACAGTTTTACACATTCCATTCTCAGCTTTCTACATTTACTTTAAGACATAGTTACAAAATCATCACTTCATTCTTTTTATTCATACGGTAGTCCCGGCGGTGGTTCTCCTGGGGGTTCCTGTGCTCTGGGGGGCCTTTGGATTGTCTGTGGCTTGGATCTCCTCTGTATCTGTCCCGGGTCCAAGGGGGGGGTCTGTGGCTGCCAACACTCACTATTGCATATTTTTATGGGGAAAACCTTGTATGCACATGGCGCACTCACCCCCCAGACCTGCAGGTGTTTTTAGATTCAGGTTTTTTAACAAATACACAAATGTTCTATATTGAACCGCATTTACCACTAAATACATCTTGCACTCATAAGTATCATGCACCTTTCGGTAAAAAGGCTGGTAATATGAACATTTCTGCAGGTGTAGAAGCAAGCAGGGTTCTATCTTGTATTCTATTCATCCTTCTTTCTTTCCTCTATTCTATTCTTTGTCTCTCCCCTTTTGCTTTTTGCCCCCCTTTCTTTCTTTCATGCATCTATTTTTTCCTTTCCATTTCTGTCTCCGTGTCCGTAGCAATTGACATAATCCCAAAGCAGTTTCTAATAAAGTTTCTTTTTATGAAAATCAAGCAGAGCTTTAAAGCGACAGCTGTTATGTTCCGCTTGCGAAAGTAAATCTGTTGGGCTTTTTTCTGGCACTCAAAAAAAAAGAGAAATAGTATTCATGGATGTCAAGTGGTGTGTCAGGGCATTGAGGGGAGTGGTGTCCCAGTTGTTTCTGTGCAAAATCCCCCACACCCATCTCTTGGCACTTGAGGTTGAATTTGAAATAGAAATGGGCCAATCCCATTTATCAGTTCTCAATACTTTCTGCTACATAAACAAGCTGTTTTCAATCCTGCAGCAGGCATTTTTTAATTGTGAGGGAAGAACTATAATGATATGGAAAATGCAAACAACTGGCAAAACACATTTTAATGTCAGTCAGTCAGTCAACTTCTATACAGCTTCTTCCGTAGTGGTTCACAGGGAAGCTGGTGCCTATCTCCAGCAGTCTATGAGCGGGAGGCAGGATACACCCTGGACAGGTCGCCAGTCCATCACAGGGAAACACATTTTAATGTATTTTATTTTTTATTGAATTAAATTTTACTTAAAATAAAGGATCTATAGATATACTTGACGTGTGCTGATGATGATTCTGACCGCAAATATACTTGAGTATTTCATCTAAATCTTTATATGCTGTACTATTATAATTTAGTACTTTGTCGATACTAATTGACAAAGATACAGTAATACTTCGAAATACATCAAACTAATAGTTATAGTTTATTTCCAGCTCCTACATTCAAATCTGCACTTTCTTATTTTTGCTTGTTGAAAAGAAAACAATAACAATAAACTATCGTTGTATGGTGAAATATTTTTAATTAAGATATGTTTTATATTTGCTGATGTTATCATTGGTAATAATAGGGATAACACACATATGAATGAATACTTCAAATCGGATATTACAGTAATTATTGTGCCATTAGAAATATGTTAACTCAGAACTTATTTACACTTGTCATTGATTTTGTTGGCACTACTTCTATCCCTTTGTTTTCCCTCAGTTTCTCTGAAAAGTCTTTTGTTTTAAATCCCTTTCACTTAACTCTGCATTCCATACAAGCAACTTGGACACCCTACTCCTTAGAAGCATAAAGTTTAGGAGTTAGAGTGAAAGGGAGGGAATAAAATGTGACTGAGCTTCAACTCTTGAAGCTATTTAGAGTATATTCATGGGCATACTATGAAACAAAAGGAAAAAGCTGTGGTTGTTATCACAAATGTAAATCTTTCCTCAGTTGCAATAGTTTTAATGACATAACACTGACTGTAATTTCTGCTTGAAGTGTTAAAATATATTCCATGAAGTATTTCTCTCATAATTCATTAATTAGCATAAAAACACCAAAACTAAAATTTTTGAAATTCAGATTTTTTTATCAGTACGACTATTATATTAAATTGTGAGGCCAGAATAGTAATAATGAAACAGGTAAAGCACAGGGTTTGTCGATTTACGTGAAAGCCACTGTCATCTCTAATTTGGTGTATTCTACTGCTCCTTGTGGGGGACAAGAAGCAAAAAAAAAGATGCAGTTTTGCAATTTCCCATGAACTGCTGTTTCCAACGCCAGCAGCTCTCCACTGGCGGTGGAAATAGCAGATCTCTAACAGTCGCTGGAAAGACATGACCATTTGAAAGATTTATAATATTCTTGCAAAGAGCACATGTGAATATTTCCATTATTAATAAAAAGAAAGCAACAATAAAGACATAAATAGTTCCTCTATTATATTCTCTCAGATATGAGGAGAAAAAAAATACTCAGCAAAGTACAGCAACCTTTCCCCCATTAGGCTTTTAGGGGGCTTAGTAGAATTCTGTTGTATTACAACAGTGCAGTTTTTTAAATACTCTTTAAAAACATTAAAGTAGATTTCATTTTCACCAGGTTACATTTGGTATGGTGTATTCTGTCTTTTTTAACAAGCATATGTATATATATATATAAATGTATATGTATATGTCAGAAAACAGTGAGAACCAATCATGTGACGTCTTCATTAAAGACTGTCCAGTTTACAGCGCTATATTTTAACTCAGGAAGGATCAACATACTACAGTTTGCACACTGTACATTAACCATCATGATGTATCCAGGTATATTAGATCAATGGTGCTCTGCATGGCTTGCACTAAGCTTGAAATTACCATTATAGACAGAACCAAACAAGGACACTACTGCTCTCTGAACCCCATTATTTTAATAGCCCATTCTTTCCAGCAGTTTGACTGGGTGCCAGGTAAGGGGTATATACTACACAGCAAAAAGCTCGGCCAGCTAGCGATGCATGTTGTTCTAAGATTATTCGTTAACTTGTGTGAGAACAGCACATTTTCACTGAATACGTGGGCAGTCATTGGTCAGTACGCAACCAGACAAAAAAGCCGGATGATGAAAGACGAGATACAGTCTGGGTGTGAATTCACAGAACTGCACAAAACTACGTTGTGATAACCCCTCCTGTCAAATCAGGTATGCTATTCTGCAAACAGCACAGCTCTGCTGTGTGATGTAAAAAGGTCCAGTACATTTGGTGATCCTACCTCAGGTGGATAAGTCTTCATCTTTCGGTCCATAGACAGGTGGCTCAGTTCACAACTCCTCCACATGCCATTGTCTAGAAACTGACATTTCTGCACATTTTCTTTGCAAAATAGCCTTAGTTCAGTCAGACTGGATGTCTTTCAAGCCACTGATTCTCTGTGGAATTTAGGTCTAGACTAAACCATTCTAGCCCATGAATTTGCTTTGATCCAGACCATTGCATTGCATGTTTGGCTATTAGCTTAGGGTCATTGTCCTGCTGGAAGGTGAACCTCCACCCAAGTCTCAAGTCTCCTGCAGCCTCTAACAGGTTTTCTTCCAGGATCGCCTTCTTCCCATCAACTCTAACCAGCTTCACTGTCCTTGGTGAAGCATCCCCACAAAGCCACAAAGCTTTTTGCGATCAAGCCAAAAACTTGAATTTCATCTGACCAGAGCACCTTCTTCCACATGTTTGCTGTGTTCCCTGGATTGCTTGTTGCAAACATGACTTACAGTTGAAATCACACATGCACTGTATAAAAAGACACATAACCCTTTTTCTCACTGTCTGACATTAAATCAAATCGGGGGTCACAGCTTTACCGCAACCCCTTCCCTCTTTGTCTAATATGAACTTCCAACAGATGACAATCCCCACTCATACATGGATATGTTTAAGGCGGGTGGGGATGGCATGCCACTGGCTGATGACATGGGCTTCTCATTCTGCCTGGCTCAGGGGGAATTTTCAGGTTCTGAAATGGGCCATCCTAGAATCATATGAATGATTCCTCAAAGGATTACGACTGCCAGTTCTGAAGTGACGTTCAGGGCTCCACCCACCACCCATTTGGCTACACTCAACAGCTGCAGCATCCAGAGGGATATGCCACAAGGAGGTGGAGAGGGTGATGTTAGAATTCATTGTACAGGAGCAATTTGAAGAGGGCCTTCCCGCTAGTACTCGGAGCAGGATCATATGGCTGTGCATCCCTGGAACAGTATGGTAGAGAGCTGCTTATTGCCACTTTCGTCTCTAATTGAAAGAAACATCATACTGCACCCTCTTAAGAGAACATTGCTGCTGCTCCGCCATCTGGTAGGGGTTGGACTCTACTAGTAGGGGTCCGACCTACAGATGGTGGTGGTTGACAAAGTCAAAGAGGCTCTCTCTCAATCTAAGGAAACCCAAGAGATTGCATATCTGCTGAGCCAGACAGGCTTGTCTGAGTATTTCAGAAACGTCTGATCTTCTAGGATTCTCACCAACAACCTCTGGCTTATAGAGAACAGTCTAAAAGAGACAAAAAAATGAAGTGAGCAGCAGCTGTGAGTATAACCACTGACATTGTTGATGTCAGAGGTCAGAATGATGGAGAGGCATCATATATAGAATACAATCTTTAAATGTAAAGACATGGAAGCTTAAAGCCTGTAGGCTACAGCAGCAGAATACCTCATCAGGTGCCACTCCTGCCAGCTAACAACAGGAAACTGAGGCTACAATTCACAGAGATTCACCAGAACTGAACAATAACAAGTTGGAAAGACGCTGTCTGGTCCAACGATTCTGGATTTCATCTGCAACATTCAGATGGTTGGATCAGAATCTCCATCCAGATCCATCCTGCCTTGTATCAACGATTCATGCATAATTATTAACCAAAATCACGTTAAGTGTCACTGTTTAATCAACCGCTTCACCGAAGGTGGGGGAACCTTTACCTTATTTTGACAGATAAATGGTGGTAATGGTGTCATGCTGTGGCTGATATTGCCTTGGCATTTTCAGGTCCCATTTGTACCAATTAAGCATTATCAATAATACCTGAATGTTGTTGCTCACCATGTCCATCCCTTTATGACCACAGTGGACCCATCTTCTGATGACTACTACCAGCAGGATAATGCATCATGCACAAATGTCAAATAAAAGAGTTTCTTAAACATTAAAATTAATCACTTGTACTCCAGTGGTCTCCACAGTCACCAGTCCATCATCCAGCCTTTGGGATGTGGTGGAGCAGGACTTTAACATGTATGATCACCCAGCCCTGTTATCTATCCACCAGTTCTTCATATCATTTCACACGAATCAGTGAGGACGCTGGATTCTACATTCACCCACTGGCATTCGCACATGTGCACACATCTGTACACCGAAACGCAGATCGGTATGCAAAATGGAGTTAAGTAACTTGCTAAGGGGCACATCAACATGTTGTAGCAGGATGAAGCCCGCCACAGGATTGAGGACACCTGGAATCTAATTACCGCATAATGGGTGTGAGCATAAAGGGAGGGTCTCTCACCTGCTTTCTTTGTGCCTGCATTGTTGGGAATGACTCAGGCCAACAAGACACAGCGGACTCACTCAGGGTTCAGATTGAAAATCAGTTTTAATAAATTCAGTCGCATGATTCTAAGCTCCGTTCTGTCAGGATCTGTGCTTTGTCTGTTTGTTTTGGTGCGTTTACTGTGCTTAGCCCCTAGATGGCGTGGAACCTGGAGGAGGGGGTGACAGGTTTTTCACCTTCCCCTTGATTACCTGCTGAGGGATGTATATTAGGAGGAGGCTGCCAGCATCTCCCTCCCCCGCCAAAAAGTGTTGTCCTTTTAGTGGTAAAGCTCAAGCCAATTTATCTTGTCTTGTTCTTGCCTGGAAAACTCTAGTAATTTGAATTTTGTTACCTTGCAGGATTACCTTTTAAACCGCCCCTTGCCTTTGGTGGGGATCTCTGCCTGTATTACTCCCCTTCTGGAAAAAGAAGCTATCCAGCTCCATGATCAAAGACTCTAGCCTTTCGTTATTTAATTTGACCACCCCGGGTTTGGCAGCCTCCTGAATTTTCGCTCCTTGGCTCAACCCCTCAAAAAACCCTGTCCAACCCTCCTTTCTACACTGCACCCACTTCCAAAAACCCCGGACCATTTTATCATCCTGGCACACCCATTATCCAACCATTTTCTGTCCGGGGGGGTAAACAACTTTTTTGGCTCTCTCTGCCCCCACCCTCTGGTGGATCCTCCACCAACCCAGTAAGGGGCTGAAATTTCTTATTCTTTAAGTATTGACCCTAAAGTATTCCCTACTCACCATCCTGTTTATTTTAGAGTTGGTTTCCCTTTTTCCAGTTCCCCAGCACATTTCACTACTCTGTAAATAAAAAAATTTACCGTAAAACTTCTGTCTCCTGGATTGCTTTCTGCACGTGGGCCCCAAATCTTTTTAAAAAACATTATGACAGAACACTCTGGCCAACCTGACCCAGCAAAAGCGTTCAGGAGAACTCTATCTGAACAACACCCCCCCAAAATCATATCACATGATTTTTTCCCCCCCCGTTTCTTTTTGAATAGCAAAAACCCCCCAAACCCAGCAGATCGAGCAACTAAAAACGCCCATGTTTCAGTACAACTTGAGCAATTTCACCGCCCCAGGAAAGAAAGGGAACGCTTCAGCCTCCCCAGTTTCCCAGCAATCTTCCGCGCCTTCACCTGTGAGGTCATTTCCCCGAATCCTGAAAAATTCTCCGGTGAAAAAGAGGATTGTAACAGGGTTTTCCCTTTCCCCCCAAAAATGCACTCCAGTTTTCACAATTTTTTTTTCACCACAATTTTTTCCTCAATTGATTCTGTTAAGATTGCTTTTGTTCTGGGGTTACTTACCGGGGAAAGGCCTTGAGAGTGGGCAGAGGCCCGTTTTTCAAATTGTTTGGGAACATTGGGGTTTGCACATTTTTCCGAGTTTTGAGGAGGAGTTTCGACGGGGTTTTTTCCAGCGAAAAAGTTTTAACCCGCCAATGCTCGAGGATTATGGTCAAAAAAAAACAAAGAAACCAGTCAGTTGGCTGAGTTGGTTATAGATTTTTGCATCCTAGCTGCAGCTTCTGGATGGAATGACTGCGCTCTTAGAGCCCCCTTTTTCCCCAGTCCTTTTAAATGATCCTTTAAAAGGATGAGTTGGAAATTAGTCGACGAGCCTGAAACCTTGAATGGGTTAATAAAGTTAGCCGAAGATTAGATAACCGAATGAGAGAAAAGAAAGAGATCACGATTAGAACAGAGCCCCGCAGTTAGGACCAATCTCTTCCCCCAACTCCCAAAACAAATTCCCCCATTTCTTTTTTCCGCATAAGTCTGGTATAGAACCCCAATGCAGATCGGGCGAACTCAGCTTTTTCCTGAGGAAAAGACTGAGACGCCCCCAATCCAAAACCAATGTTTTTACTGGGGCTCATCTGTAAAATCTTTTTTTGCTAACTGCCCCATTTTTTCGTCCTTCGGGACCAAAAAAAGGCCAGGTCCGTCAGTGAGTGAAGGGAGACTGACGGACCGTTTTCTTACCCCCAGACTTAGTTTGCCTGCCACATTAATTTCTCACCGTCCCTTTCAGAATCTTTCCGCTCTTATTGATTCAGGTAGCGATTAGAATTTTTTTGATCAGAGGTTGGGTTAGTGAAGCTCAGATTGAGATTGAGCCACTCCCCTCACCTCAATCATTTTCTTCATTAGATGGGAAAAGGTTTTACCAAAAAATCACACATAGAAAACCCCAAAAACTGTTGACTTTTTAAAATCCTTTTCGGGAAAATCATAGGGAGGAGATTTCGTTTTTTGGGGTTCCCATCACATTAAAATTCCATCGTTTTTGGGTTTTCCTTGGCCAAAAACATAATCCTCACATTAAACTGGGCAGAAGGCCGAATAGAATCCTGGTCCACCTAACTGGAAAAATTTTCTCTTTTTTACAGTCAGCAGTAGCTACACTCCCCTCTGAGTTTGATCTTGCAGATAACGAAAATGAACCGATCTCTCTAACGTCCCTCCAGAGTACCATGACCTCAGGTTAGTTTTCAGTAAATCCAGAGCTTTGTCTCTACCCCACCGACCCTAGGACTGTGACAATAAAATTTGCTTCCCCAATTTTCCCCCTGCCTTCTAGTAGGCTTTACCACATCTCAGGACCAGAAAAAAAAAAAATTATGGAGGACTATATTATGGGGGGCCTTGGTGACAGGATTAATTCGCCCTCTTCATCTCCACTCGGAGCTGGGTTTTTTCTTTTGGGGAAAAAAAATGGTTCTCCCCCCTTTTATAAATTTGGGGGGGGTTAAAAAAAACCAAATACAGTTAAAAAACAAATACCCACTTCCACTTCTGTCTTCGGCTTTTGAACCAGTTCAAGGGTTTCAACCATTTTTTCTAAGCTAATTTTCCCGTAACGCCTACCATTTATTTTAGGATCCGCCAGGGGGATGAGGGGGGAAGACCACGTTCAAAAACCCCGTTAGGCAATTTTGAATACCGGTTATGCCTTTTTGGTTTATTGGAAACCACCTGCAGTGTTTCAGTCATTCATCAATGACGTACTTAGGGATTTTTTAGAACGTTTTTGTTTTTGTCTACCTGGATGGAATCCTAATCTATTAAAAAATTTTTAAAGAACACATCCATCATGTCCGTCTTGTCTTGCAAAGACTTTGGAAAAAAAAACTGTTTGTAAAAGGCTGAGAAATGTGAATTTCACAAAAATTTATCACATTTTTTGGGGTTTTTACATCCTGGAGGGGGGGACAGGTTCGCTGGGGGACCCTGAGAAAATTCAAGGCAGTACTGGAGTGGCCTGTTCCAGATCCCCGCAAGCAGTTACGGTTCCCTTTGGGGTTTTTGCAAATTTTTATCGACGGTTCATCAAAAACTTAGTTCAATTGCCCCCACCACTCACCGCCTTGACATTCCCAAAACATCGTGTTTTTCCTGGACACCTGAAGCGGACAAGGCTTTTCAGGCATTAATTCAGTTTCAATTCAATTCAGTTTATTTATATAGCGCCAATTCGCATTAAAAGAGAGGTTTTCTGAGACACCCATACTAGTTCATCCCGATTCTTCCAGACAGTTTTTTTTGGAAAAGGTAGACGCTTCAGATACAGGGTTTTTTGTTGTACTATCTCCCCCAAAAACAGTCAGCCACAGATGGAAAAACTCCACCCTTGTGCCTTTTTTTTCTCGTTTTTCCCCAAAACACAGAGAGGAATTATGACGTGGGGGACAGAGAAACTGCTAAAAATAAAGCTAGCTCTTGAAGAGTGGAGGACATTGGCTGGAGGGAGCTAAGCATCCCATTTTAGTATGGACCGATCACAGAAATCTGGCCACTTGCAAACTGCCAAAAGACTGAACCCCCGCCAAAACCACGTTGGGTCATTATTTTTCTCTCGTTTTTGGGTTCTCCGTTTCTTACAGACCTGGGCCCAAAAAACGTCAAGCCGTATGCTCTTTCCCCGCCTTTTCATTCACCTGATTCTACCGAGAAAGAGGCCGGGGAACCCCTTTGTGCGCCCCATTGGACCTTTTTGTAGCCTTAGTTGGGGAAATGGTAGAGGGGACCTGATAAACAATGCTCAAACGAAACGAAAACCTGACCCGGTACCGGTCGTTTTCCCAACAGGAAAAGTATGTTCCACCCCCTTTTTTAGGTTTAGGCTCATCCGCTGGTTTCATACAGCTAAATTCTCAAGGGTCACCCCGGGGTTTTTAGCAGAACCATATCTCTCATTTCAAGACGATTTTGGGGGCCATCTCTTCACAAGGATGTTTCTGAGTATGTCCAGGCTTGTTCAGTAATGTGCCAGACAAAAAATCGGGGCCAAACAGCCCCCCTATGGTTTACTTCACCCCGGGCGTACAAACCCCAACCCTTGGGGTCTCACATCGCTCTGGATTTTTTTTACTGGGTTTTCCTATTCTAAGGGGTATGCTGTCCCTTTCTCACCATTGTTGACCGTTTTCTAAGTCCTGCCATCTAAAAACCCTTTTAAAAAAAAAACTCCCATCTGCCTTTTCATACCGCCCAAGCTGTTGATTCAGCATGTTTTTTCACCTTCATGGCATCCCCTCAGGACATTTTGTCAGACCATGGTCCTCAATTTATCTCCCGTGTTTGGAAAACAGTTTTGTTTTGGGCTCTTGGAGCCAAAACCTCCCTGAGTTCTGGTTTTCATCCCCAATCTAATGGACAGACAGAACGCATGAACCAACAGATGGAGTTTTCCATTCTCAGATGCATGACCTCAAAACCCGAACCACGTGACTTGGTGTGTTTTCCTTCCTTGGGGTTGAATATGCTATTAACAAAAAATTCTCATCCGCAACTGGCCTTTTCACCCTTTGAGATTTCCCTGGGTTATCAGCCTCCCTTATTTTTCCCCGCTGATGAGAAGGGACATTCGGGTAGCGTTCCGTTTTCCAGCACCACATACGCCGTTGTTTAAAAGGATCTGGGGAAATGCAACCAGAAACCTCCTTCGTACAGCAGACCAGAACAGAGGATACGCAGGAACCGCAAAACGCCGGCCTGCTCCGAATTTACCATCCTGGCCAAAAGGGTTTTGGTTTTTCCCCCCCGGAGACATTCCTTTGAACGCCATGTCCCAAAAAACTTTCTCCTCGTTTCATTGGCCCCTACACTATTGACCCCCCTCATGCCCCTCTGCTCTTCGTCTAGGTCTGCCCTCCAGCTTTTGTATTCATCCTGCGTTTTTTGTCTCACAAGTCAAACCTTCTTTTTTCCACCACTTCTTTGCCCCCTCCGGCCCCAAAACCCCCCACCCCAGCCCCGGACCCCGGTCGGGGCACCCCATCTGGACGGTCCGACGGATCATCGACTCCCGTCGACGAGGTTGCGGGGGGGGGCAGGTTTTTCATCGACTGGGGGGGGTTATGGTCCTGAGGATCATTCGTGGGGGCCCCGGGGCGTTTTATCTTGGATCCTTCAATTGATCTCGGACTTTGTATCTTCCCCGTCCTTCTAACATTCGGAAACCGCCACGGGGGCGGTCGTTGAGGGGGGGGTGATGTCAGGATCTGTGCTTTTTCTTTTTTTTGGTGCGTTTACTGCGCTTAGCCCCTAGATGGCGTGGAACCTGAAGGGAGGTGGTGGACAGGTTTCCTTCCCTTGATTACCTGCTGAGGAGTATATTAGGAGGAGGCTGCCAGCAAACCTCACTGCCAGAGTGTTGTCCTTTAGTGGTACAGCTCCAAAGGCCACATTGTCTTGTCTTGTTCTTGCCTTGAACTCTAGTAATTTGAATTTGTTACCTTGCAAGGATTACCTAAACCTGACCTTGCCTTTTTGTGGGGATCTCTGCCTGGATTCTCACTTCTAGAAAGAAGTCTATCTCCATGATCAAAAAACTCTAGCCTTTCGTGACTTCATTGGACCACACCCCAGTTGTCAGCCTCCTGAATTCTTCGCTCCTCGGATCAACCCTCAAGGACCCTGTCCCCCCCTCCTCCTTTCCACTGCACCCACTTCCCAAAAACCCCCGGGGGAAATTTTATCATCCTGGCAAAAACCATTTTCCCCCATTTTCTGTCTCAAAGGGGGAAACAACTATTTGGTCCTCTCTGCACCACCCTCTGGGGATCATTCCACCCAACCCAGTAAGGCGAATTATTATTCTTTAAAAATTTTGGGCCCTAAATTATTTCCCCACTTTTACACCATCCTGTTTATTTTACAGTTTTGGTTTTTCCCGGGGTTCCCAGTTCCCCAGCACATTTCACTACTCTGGTAAATAAAAACTTTACCGTTTAAAAACTTTTTCCCTTGGATTGCTTTCTGCTGGGGGTCAAATCTGTTTTAAAAAAAAATATGACACGTTCTTTACATGACCAATAACTATCACTAATCAGAGCTTGGAACAGATGGCCGGACAGATGCAGAAAGGTTCTCTGCGCAACCTACAAACCGGAGCAGTAACCACCTCCGCTCCACCTGGGGGCGCTGTGGCTGTCTCTGTTCCTCCTTTGGAGCCTTTCGTGACATTACTACCCCTAACCCGGAAATGTATTCAGGTGAGAAGGATTGGGGAGGATTTCTCCTTCAGTGCTATCTCATGTTTAATCGCTTCCCCCACTCCTTCCCATTCCATGACTCCAGAATCTCATACATCTTGGCACTATTAACTGGTAGAGCATTAAGTTGGGCAGAAGCACGTTTCCGTGATCAATCCTGTTTTGGCTGTACTTACATGGAGTTCATAGATGAGTTCCGATTAACCTCTAAGATTTCAGACCGTTCAAGCCAATCCCGCCGCCTCCTGACCATAAAACAGGAATTAAGACCTGTTTCGGATTTCTCCATTGAATTCCGAACCTTAGCGGCTGCATCTGGTTGGAATCCAGACGCATTAAAGACAGCATTTTTTCATGCTTTGAACGAAACTTTAAAGGATGAACTGATCACTTTGGATGAACCCGTAGAATTAATTGAATTTATTGCTCTGGCCACTCGTATTGATAATAGACTTAGAGAGAAGAAGCGGTCTCGTCCTATAGTAACAGAAAGGGAGGAGTATCAGCCTCATTCTAGTCCATCTAGAGAGGTTCAACCCATGCAGAGCGGGCGAGCTCACTTAACTCCTGAGGAGAAACAAAAGAGACAATCTTCTAATCTATGCTTATACTGTGGTTCTTCTGGACATTATTTGGCCACTTGTCCCGGGGGCCCCAAGAGACCGGGTCCCCCCGTAAATGGGGGAAAAACTGACGGACCAGAAATCTTCACCCGATCCCCCGTTTAATCCTTCCTGCCAGACTGTTACTGGAGAATGCTTCTCATAAATTAACTGCCCTTATTGATTCTGGCTGCGAACAAGACCTTTTTACTGCAAAATAGGGAAAAAAATTACATATAGAACAGAAGAATTTCCTTTTTCCCTTTAAGAACAACAGCATTAGATGGGAAAGGTTTACCATGCATAACCCCATCACACCTGTCCACTTCAACTAATCCTCCCCGGTAATCACAGAGAGTTGTTTCTTTTATGTTTTTTCCTGTTTCTGACTCATCTTTTTTTGAGTTTCAGTTGGTTAAATATCCATAACCCGCATCTAGACTGGACTAACTCCCCCATACAATCCTGGTCATCTCACTGTCACTTTTCCGTTTACAGTCTGCAGTTTTTCCCAACCTTTTTCCCCGGTGACTCCAGAGGAGGTGGGCCCTGTGACTTGTCTGACATTCCACTGACTATCATGATCTGAGCCGTGTTTTCAGTAAGCAGCAAGCACTTTCACTTCCACTTCACCGGCCATATGATTGTGCCATTGAGCTGCTTCCAGGTGCACCATTACCATCTAGCAGACTATATCACATTTCTCGCCCAGAAAGACAGACCCTGGAGATTATATCTCCAAGTCCCTAGCTGCAGGACTTATTCGCCATCTCTCTTAGGGGCAGGTTTTTTTTTGTCGGCAAAAAGGACGGATCATTGCGTCCATGTATCGATTACAGAGGTAACCTTTTTCTGGATCCCTGAAGTGGACGCTGCATTCAAAGAATTAAAGGAGAGATTTGCTAAAGCCCCCATCCTGTTACAGCCTGACCCGACAAAATAGTTTGTTTTAGAGGTGAACGGTTCAGATTATGGGGTAGGTGCTGTGCTTTCTCAACGTTCAAGTGATGACAGTAAACTCCATCCATGTGCTTATTTCTCCCGCAGACTGTCTCCCACTGAGAGAAACTATGACGTGGGAGATCGAGAGCTATTAGCCATTAAACTAGCCCTGGAGGAGTGGCGTCACTGGTTGGATGGCACGGAACACCCGGTACTGGTCTGGACGGATCACAAGAAACTCTCCTATCTACAGTCAGCCAAGCACCTGAACCCACGTCAGTCCCGATGGTCACTATTCTTCTCTCGATTCAATCTCACCATCTCATAGATGCCTCACTGCAAATAATCCCACCAGCTAGAGTGAGTATCTCCCATGAATAGAATATGCTCATAATGCTCATGTGTCCTCAGCTACAGGTTTTTCCCCATTGGGGTTTCCCTTGGCTATCAACCTCCTCTGTTTCCTGAAGATGAGAGAGAGATCTCAGTTCAATCTGTTCAACATCACTGTAAAAGAGTGTGGACCAATGCTGTGGCTGCTCTTCACCGCACGGCTGAACAGAACCGCCGTTTTGCTGATCGCCGAAGGGTTCTGGCTTATGATTATGCCCCTGGACAGAAGGTATGGTTAGCTGCTTGAGACATACCTCTCAAATCTTTATCGAAGAAACTAGCACGGCGTTACATCGGACCCTACGTAATTGAATCCATCATTAATCCATCTGCTGTTCGTCTCCGCCTTCCAGCCTCCCTATATATTCATCCGACATTTCATGTCTCTCAGATCAAGCCGGTCCAGACCAGTGACCTCTGCCCTCCAGCCAAGCCCTCTCCACCCGCCCGGGACCTTGGAGGTCATCCTGTCTACCCCGTTCGTCGCAATGTGGATTCCCGGCGACGGGGTCGCAGATGGCAGTACCTCGTGGATTGGGAGGGTTATGGTCCTGAGGACCGCACTTGGGTTCCCCGTTCCTTCATATGTGACCCTTCATAGATCCCCGACTTCCTGGCTTCTCGCCCTTCCACTTTACCTGAACCCCCTGGAGGCGGACGTTAAGGGGGGGCAACTTTGGGAATTGGGAGTTTTTATTTAGTGCTTGTCCACCTTAGGTCGCCCTGGAGAGTTTTCCTTCCACCTACAGGTGTTCCTGATCCTCTGCTGATTGGCATCACCTTGGAGGAGTATTTAGGAGCCTGCCACCAGTACTTCGGCACCTGAGTGTTGTGGCCAAGTGGTAAAAACAAGCCAAAGAGATATTTCCAGTCTAACTTGCATTTGATAACCTTGTTTGTCTCTCCCTGCTTCCTGCTAAAAAACCTGTGAGGTGTGGGCTGTTACCTACAGAACTGGACTCGGATATACAACTCCTACACCAACTGCTTATGAACCTGGATAAATCATATCTAACTGAGGTACGGCTCTGTTCCCTCCAAAAACACCTGACTCTGTGTGAACTCTGGACCAAAGACTGGACAAGCTATTTGGATTACTGGACTCCCAAACCCAATGGATTAACCCTCCTGAGCTTTGTTGTTCTGAAGATCAAGTAAGCCACTTTACTGAAACCAATGTGGATGTTTTCCACCTCAGTCCTGAACTAACTCTCGACTCTCTCTCTAGTGGACTTCAAGATCCAACCCATCCTCGTTCCTGTAGAAATCTTCTTGTGAAACAAAATAAATATTTGAACCTTGTCTGGTCTCCTGAGTGAGTTTTCGCATGTGGGTCAGAAAAATCCCTAATACAATGACATGCATTTGGTTGCACTTCAGCAGGAAGGTCGCTTGGTTAGCTTGCAGGGGCCAAAACTCTAACATCAATAAGTAATGTTTATTCTCCTGTATAAGATCTGCAATTTTAGTTGGTTAACTCAAATTGTTTGAATTTAGAAACTGCCTGAAGTCTCCTGCTTGGTACTGGGTTGTGGTTTTAAATTATCCTCCCCAGTTCAGCTTGGCAACATAAAACAGATATGTATCCGGCTGCTGTTGGGCCGGAAGGGGCTCTCTGGTCGGGGTGGAGTTGTCCAGCTCTGGTAGGTGACCATGGCTTCCTCTACCGTGTGCCATTTTCTGAAATCACCTATTAATCTGTAATTTCATTTCAGACATAATGCTGCTGCAGCTTGCTGGAGACCCTGCTGCTTTGTTTTTGTTTTTGTTGTTTAAATTTGTTTATGGGTTACTCCATTGTTCCGTGTGCCCTCCGGCCTTGCAGCAGGTAGCAGCCTGGGGTTTTTAGATTATGTAATTAAAACATTTTTTTTTTAATGCTTGGATATGTCAGAGGTTAGGGGTAACCTCCTTTTCGCATTTCATGTCTAAATTGTAGGGTCGTTCTTTTCTGTTAGTGTTTGCTTTGTGTTAAAATTTGGGGTTGTTTGGCTTTTGGTTTCTGGGTTTTTCTTATATTTCTCTCAGTTTTTGAATCATGCTTCTGTTTATTATTTTTCTGGTTATGTTTTAGTCTTGTTCATGTTTTGTCAAGTTTGGTTTTTGGTTCTGGTCATGCTTTAGTTTTTGTTTGTATTCAAGAGTCTCTGTTCTTGCTCCAGCCACGTTCTGTTCTGTCTGTTATTTATCTTTATCTGGTTCACCTGCTCCAAACTAATCTGTCTCCTAGCTCCACCTGGTTTACTCTCCATATATTCACTCCTGTTCAGTTGTTCATCGCGGAAACATTTTCCAAATCATGCTCTTGTCTTGTTTTGTAGTTCCTGACATGCCTGTCTTGCCTGCCCGTTTATTGTTTTGTTCCTGCCTCTAATGAGATTGAGTTTTTGTTTTTTATTAAATCGTTTTCGCACTTACCATCACGCTGCCTGCTCGTCTGCATTCTGGGGTCCCACATAACGCAAGTCGTAACAAAATGTTTCCGCCAACCACGGACCTCGCGGACAAGCTGAAGGCAGATGCATTGGATCGCTGTGTTCAGCGTCAGAAAGAGGAGGCTATGAGTTATCTCCCGTCCGATCAGGAGGTTGTGCCCTCTCCACTTCTGCTAGAGGAGGTGGAGCTCGCACCTGCTGGTCCTGGGTCTGGCTGCGATGTTGTGGATCTCTTTACGTTCCTGTCTTGGGAGGGGGAGAAGACGCTGCGCCGCTCTGCAGGGCTGTCAGTGCCGCAGTCGGCTTATGACGGATCCAGGTTGGCAACTCCATGTCCGGGGACAGGTCCCCTTCGTTGCCGTTCATCTTCTCCCCCCCTTCATTCGGCAATGAAGCCCTCGCCCTCCTCCCGCAGCAAGAAACGTCGGTGCGGAGCGCCTTGCTGTGGTTCGCCTGCTGAGGAGGTGGTTTACCTGCCAGTCGACGTGAGGGCTGCGGCAAGTAAGCCCGCATCTTCGTCTGCCACAGCACTGTCTCCCAGGCTAGCTGCAGCTAGTAGTCCCGCATCCCCGCCTACCACAGCACTGTCTGCCAGGCTAGCTGCAGCTAGTAGACCCGCATTCTCGCCTGCCACAGCACTGTCTGCCAGGCTCGCTGCAGCTCCACCCATCCCGTCTTCACTCGCTCCAGCTTGGTGTTCTGAGGCAACACCTGACGAGCTGGAGCAGCGGTTAAGGTTTTTTGCTCGCCAAATCAAGAGCTTTAGGAGGACCAGTCTCATGTATTCCACTCCTGTTCAGTTGTTCATCGCGGAAACATTTTCCAAATCATGCTCTTGTCTTGTTTTGTAGTTCATGACATGCCTGTCTTGCCTGCCCGTTTATTGTTTTGTTCCTGCCTCTTCTGAGAGTGAGTTTTTGTTTTTTATTAAATTGTTTTCGCACTTACCATCACGCTGCCTGCTCGACTGCATCCTGGGGTCCCACATAATGCAAGTCGTAACACTTTGTTTAATCCCATTCTTTTGTCTCCAGGCTGAGAGCTGAAGGCGGTGGGGGGGCATCCAGGGGAACTGGACCTGTGTGCAGTGCGCATGACCGGTGTTGGGATTTGTTCACGATCGATTGTTTGTTCATAAGTGCTTGGGGTGATTTATTTGGATTTATTTATTTGTTTTAGGAACCAGTTCTCCATACTTAGATTGCCCTTCCCCTGCTGGTAGGCCCCAGTCTTGTGTACTTCACTTCCTATTGTGGCTTTTGGAATATTAATTGTCTTTTAACACATGGAACAATAAAATGGGACTATTTTTTTGTGGAATAAAGTCTTGCTCTCCTTTGCTACGAACCTTAAGTGCCTTATTGGCGATTTATTTCCTTGGGCACAATTCCCAAGGTGGCATTGTTGACATCCGCTGGTTACTCTGCTTTGAGAGGCAGAGTATCAGACTGGTACCTTAGTGTTGCCACAATGTGATGGGGAGTAGGCAAGACAACTACTCTTCCCATTGAGCCACAGATGCCCCACTGTCAGAATAGGGTCTTATGTAATAGTCTGAATGTATGAATCATCTCGCTGGAGTATTTGCCATAAACTGCATGTAAAAACTGTAAATGTTTAAAAAAAACGGGCCATAGATGCATTGTCTACAACTTCACCAAACTACAGTACTACAGTACTTCCTGTTATTGATTTATTTATTGTCTTTAAATTCATGTTACACCAGCATTTTTAAGATCATGAAACAAAAAATAAATCACATGACGGCTTCAGTTATGAAGGAAAAAAGTTTTCCAGATCAAATTGGTTTCATGTGAAAAAGTAATTGCCCCCTAAACCTAATTAGTGGTTGTGACATCCTTACCAGCAACCATCAGTCCATCAAGTATTTGTGATCATTTCCGATGAGTTTTCTACATCCATGCAGGGGAATTTTTGCCCAATCTTCTTTGTGGAATTGTTTTGACTCAGCCACTGGAGGCTTTTCCAGCATGCACAGCCTGTTTGATGTCGTGTTACAGAATCTCATTCTGGTTCAAGTCAAGACTTTGACTGGGCCACTTAAAACATCTCTATTTTGCTTGTTTAAATTTTTCAAAATTAGACCTGCTGGTGTGCTTTAAAACATTGTCCTGCAGTGTTCTTGAGCTTAAGTTTACAAACTGCTGACAGGATCTTCTCCTTCATGTGAGTCCTCCAGGTTACAGGTATCCCGGTTTTTTT